>JAOTOM010001970.1:0-5000 GCA_034440615.1 Ashinkailepas kermadecensis | reverse complement strand
TGCTGCGTGGTGTCGGAGACTTGTGAGTGAAGGGGAGTGAACAGCGCTACCCCGGGATCCAGAGGGAGAGCACTGCTGCGTGATGTCCGAGACTGGTGAGCAATACCTGTTCCATTTCACCCCTGAGAAGGCGACCGACACTACATCAGCCGAACAAATCGTCAACTGTTGGTGGAGTGGAGCATGGGGCTGATGAGGCAATCTGGCTCACCGGAGAACGTTCTACCAATGTCACCGCTGGGCTCTGTGGTGGCGTGTGGCGTCTCTGCTGAGGAGGCCACTCAAGCGACTGGTCCGCGGACTCAGCGAGCTTCCGCCGCGTCACCTGATTGATTGTGGACCCAGACGGGCCCACCAGCAGCGGCACCGGCTTCCGCCGTTAATCGTGGACCCAGACGGGCCCACCCGCAGCGGCACCGGCTTCCGCCGCGTCACCTGATTGTGGACCCAGACGGGCCCACCAGCAGCGGCACCGGCTTCCGCCGTGTCACCTGATCGTGGACCCAGGCGGGCCCACCCGCAGCGGCACCGGCTTCCTCCGTGTCACCTGATTGTGGACCCAGACGGGCCCACCAGCAGCGGCACCGGCTTCCGTTGAATCACCTGGTCGTGGATGGACGGACCCACCAACAGCAATACTAGCTGCACTTGTGGTGAGCATATTTACATTTGTAATAGCACTCTGACTACTTATTGTACGAGCGAGGGAACATGTATCATAAAGTGCGTCTGGAAAAGACCCAATCACGTTCGCTTGTCGCTGGTCACTTTGGACGGTTCAAACTGTTGCAATGAAGTACTATCGAAATGAAGCGCAGCGCTATTTATTCCAGGAAGTTGATTTATCTCCTCGCATTTTCTTTTGTTCTCGATATGCCCTATTAATCATGAGCCTATTTGATGTGCTGCATTTTAAATGACTAGGTTTGATTCATGGACCGCTTTAAGCGTTGCTAGATATTAACACAAGTCGAAGATGGTAGCACAATTTATCTACTCTTGTTTTTATCTCCGAAGTAGCACATGAAAATCCATTTTAAAAGAATGTTTGGCTACGATTCCAAAACGAGTTGTGATACGAACGGAACAAAACGAAACGTGACGCCGCAGGGTGGCCGCATAGATTCAGCACTAGAACCTATCGGCGGCCCAGCTGACTGTGCTCTCTGTTGGCACGCACTCGTGTCCCTCCGTCACCGCGCGTATGAAGTCGAACAATTGCAACATATTCTGGCACAATGGTGGTGAGGTGACTGCTGCGTTGCTGTTTGTTTACGTTGCTGAGCTTGATACGTTGATTTGTTAGTAATGCAGGCGTTAGTTGAGATGTACTCAATTATACCTTTTTCGCACTCGCCCGAATTATTATTTACGATAGTCGGGCGCACAAATCCTTGGCCAGAATATAATATACCCCACTTCCTACCTGTGCAGGATAATATAATACACTCCCACTTTCTTCCTGTGCAGGATAATATAACATACCCCACCTCCTCCCTGTGCAGGAGAACTGGGCGGACAACACGTTCTCTTTTCCTCCCTCCGTCTGCGTATCCGAGCCAGCAATAAAACTCTGGCGGCTTTCATGAATGATGGCGATAAAAATAAAGTTGAAATAGAATCGGAAGTGGAAATAGAAATGACTGAACGGATAGGCCCGGGGCTCTGACAGGGGGGCGTCACCAGGATTCTTCGTCAGGGGGCTCTTGGCCAGCCAGAGGGGACGCTACAGCTCCTGTCAGGGGTATTGCACCCAACCCACGCTGATTCATCTGGGCATCACAGGTCACAAGCCACGATAGGTAGGGGGGAGGGAGAGAATCTCCCTCCCCCTCTTGCTCCCACTCCCTGTTGTCGCTTCTGTTATCAGGTTATAGATCAGACCGCTGAGCCTGCAGGCAACCTGTCCTGCAAGAAATGTAAATAAACAATAGATGACAATATCGGTTATTTATGTACATTAGACTACTGTCCTGTATCAATCCGGAATCTTATGCATTCCTGTATTCTGCGCAATCCTGTGTCAATTCTGCCGTCACCGTGCAGAGACGTGCAGGCGCGTCCAGACGGGTGCAGACAGCTCCTGGTTATTCAGTGGCATGCAGTAGCTGTCGGGTTACGCAGAGGCATGCAGTAGCTGTCGGGTTACACAGTGGCATGCAGTAGCTGTCGGGTTACGCAGAGGCATGCAGTAGCTGTCGGGTTATGCAGATGCATGCAGTAGCTGTCGGGTTACGCAGAGGCATGCAGTAGCTGTCGGGTTATGCAGATGCATGCAGTAGCTGTCGGGTTATGCAGATGCATGCAGTAGCTGTCGGGTTATGCAGATGCATGCAGTAGCTGTCGGGTTACACAGTGGCATGCAGTAGCTGTCGGGTTATGCAGAGGCATGTAGTAGCTGTCGGGTTACACAGTGGCATGCAGTAGCTGTCGGGTTATGCAGATGCATGCAGTAGCTGTCGGGTTACACAGTGGCATGCAGTAGCTGTCGGGTTATGCAGATGCATGCAGTAGCTGTCGGGTTACACAGTGGCATGCAGTAGCTGCCGGGTTACGCAGAGGCATGTAATAGTTGTCGGGTTACGCAGAAGCATGCAGTAGCTGTCGGGTTACACAGTGGCATGCAGTAGCTGTCGGGTTACGCAGAGGCATGCAATAGTTGTCGGGTTACGCAGAAGCATGCAGTAGCTGTCGGGTTATGCAGATGCATGCAGTAGCTGTCGGGTTACACAGTGGCATGCAGTAGCTGTCGGGTTACGCAGAGGCATGTAATAGTTGTCGGGTTACGCAGAAGCATGCAGTAGCTGTCGGGTTACGCAGAGGCATGTAATAGTTGTCGGGTTACGCAGAAGCATGCAGTAGCTGTCGGGTTACACAGTGGCATGCAGTAGCTGTCGGGTTACGCAGAGGCATGTAATAGTTGTCGGGTTACGCAGAAGCATGCAGTAGCTGTCGGGTTACGCAGAGGCATGTAATAGTTGTCGGGTTACGCAGAGGCATGCAGTAGCTGTCGGGTTACACAGAGGCATGCAGTAGCTGTCGGGTTACGCAGAGGCATGGAGTAGCTGTCGGGTTACACAGTGGCATGCAGTAGCTGTCGGGTTACGCAGAGGCATGTAATATCTGTCGGGTTACGCAGAGGCATGTAATATCTGTCGGGTTACGCAGGCATGTAATAGTTGTCGGGTTACGCAGGGGCATGCAGTAGCTGTCGGGTTACGCAGAGGCATGCAATAGCTGTCGGGTTACGCAGTGACATGCATTAGCTGTTGCGCTATGCAGCGACATGCAGTAGCTGTAACGCTACGCAGCGAGTCTGTCCTGAGGGGTGTTCAGCGTGAGGGTAATGTCAACGATGTCACCGTGAAGACATCCAGAGGGTGTTTAGCGCGAGGGTAAGATCAGTGACGGCACAGTGAAGAGGCAGTTGCAGCACCGCCAACGGCGACATCACGAGCAAGCAACGAAGGACCGGATATGAATATGCCGAGGAAAAAATAATTCAACCAGCGCGAAACTGGATTGTATTGTTGATTGTCTGCTCTTGCCATGAGTAGCTTCTCATTATTTTGTCCAAAGTCGCTTGACTCGTCACTGCAGATAAGCATGCGATCTTGATCACCACTCTTCTAAAGATAAGTTATAAAATTGGTTATAAAATTGATGTAATTTCACCTTGTTGATGATGGAACCGAATTGTATGTCAGTGTTTGCTGATTGAACTGGTCGGAGACATGACGTACGTAATACTGGGCGTACCATTGTTCAGACTGGGGTCCGGCTTCACACTGAACGCCACACCAGTGGCAGATCACCCGGGCTGAACAGGGCTCAATATGACCATGCTTATCTGCAGCGATTTAATTACATGAGTGTTCATGTCACGTAATTTCGAATTGTAAGATCGTTGCGAATAATGTCCAACTGGCAATAATTAATATGCATAGCCAACTGGGTGAGGGTGTCACTTCAGCAAGTCTCTGCTTTTAATGTTGATTTTGTATTGTAGACCACAACCGCAATCGAACGGCCAGAGTGCATGGTGCTTGTTATTACATAAGTTTTTTTACTAATGCTACGTCGGGTCTGTTTTAGTCTAAAGAAGAACTTTACGTGATGCCACCGCTGCTGTGATATGCAGTGAGAGATGAAATATGCAGTGATGATACCGTTGTTGTACAGTTATTGTATCGACAGCTCTTGCATTGGACGGTGCGTGTTGCCTATGATACCGTTGTTGTACCTTTGCTGCAACGATAGCCGCCTCGGTAGCTCAGGTGGTTAGATCACTGGCCAGCATTGGTCCCCCTGTCCTGACAAGACAGGGTCCGGGTCTCTTTACGCGCTCGCGTTTTGCCCCCGGCTGAGAGGGTCAGTTGGCAACTGGCCTGAGAAAGTCCGGGGACTAGTTACTGAAGCGGCCGTGCCGTGCATTCACAGCACGCTAAACTTTCGGTAGAAATTCTGCCGTTGAACTGGAATTCACGACAGATCGAGTGGTGGGGCCACGATTCACGCAACAAGCTCTGCTTAGCAATATGACCCTGGTCTATAAAGGCACCACACCAGCAAGAGTTCGAAGTACTTTTGTCTTAATTAGGGCTTGCAGTCGACCGTGCGCGTTGCCTATGCGACGGCAGCTTTATTCTTTCGTCAGCTCCCTGTTCTGTAAGCGAATGACGAAAATTGTATACTGGACGAGGCTATCAGTAACATGATAACGAGATGACGATATACTATGGCAACTGGTTGGAGACCGATAATAATTAATTTATAACATTTCGATCAGCTCAAGATAAGGAAAAAAAATAATGTGGGATGTCATTTCCTCGCTTAGAATGTGACAAAGGCGAGTGTGCAGAGCATATGAACAAATATTCAAAATAGCCTGATGGGGCCCTGACTATGTCAGAGTCACCGTTCACCTGTGCGTCTCCGAATTTCCTTGCACATACACATGTCAGGAGGGAACGTCAAAAAGCACGCCGTCGGTGGTGGCA
>JAOTOM010001969.1:0-85974 GCA_034440615.1 Ashinkailepas kermadecensis | reverse complement strand
AAGGAGACCGCCATGATTGCAAAGGAGGCCCCCAGGATTACAAAGGAGGCCCCCAGGATTGCAAAGGAGGCCCTCAGGATTGCAAAGGAGGCCCCCAGGATTGCAAAGGAGGCCCCAATAGGGGAAGGAAGACCTCAGAAAATGAGAGAAGGCCCTTAGACGGAAGAGAAAGCCAGTGGATATGAGATGATGTTTCGGAGACGTAAAAGCAGTCCCCGAAACGGGTAAGGTTCCACCAAGATAGAAAAGGATAATCCAGAAAAGTGGCAGGAAGCACCTAATTCGGAAGAGGACGATATAAGATTGGAAAGAGACCCTATGATGCACGAGGAAGCCCCTAAAATAGGAGAGAATGGCCATTAGATAAGAGGGATGGCTCCCAGGCGAGAAAGAAGGCTTCAAGACGGGTAAGAAGGTCCCCAGGAAATGACAAGGTAACTGAGATAGGAAAGGTTGCGTGTAATTTGGAAGAGGAGCCACCTAAGAGAGAACAGGAGTCCACCAGGAGATAAGAGGCCAACCTTAAAATGGGAAAAGATAGATTCAAAACGCGGAACAGGAGGCCCCGAAGACGTGAGAGGCCCCTAATTTGAAAAAGAAAGCCTCAAAAAGAAAAAAGGAGGCCCCTGCCGGACTCGAGAGCAGTCCCTCGAGATGGAGTAGGAGGGCTCCATGGCCGAATGAGGCCCCGACGACCGGAAGGAATTCCCAGGAAATGAGAGAAGGCCCTTAAAATGGGAGTGGTAGGTAGCAGGTATGGAAGGAGGCAAGGTTTCCAAAATTGAAGATCTCCTCAAGAGGGTAAGCTTTGCGAGGACAAAGGAGGAGGTCCATGAGGCGTGGCAGGAGGCCCTTAATTTGGCAGAGGATGCCCCTGGAACATGAGAGGAAGTCCCATGCCATGTTAAAGGGGCCCCAGGATGTGGGAGGAGGTCCTCCAAAACGGGAGAGGAGGACCATTGAATATGGAGGAGGGTAGGACGGACGAGAAGACGTCCAAAACCGGTAAAGAAGCTCGAGGAAATGAGACGAGACCCCTAAGACGCGAGAGGAGGTCTATAATTTTCTAGAAGCATCTGAAATGGCAGGAGTCGTGCCGGGGTACTTGAAAATCACGACATGGGCCCAAAAAGATCCGGCCTGGGCCCCTAAGAATCTCGCTGAGCCTATGGGTACCAAAAATGCACGCCCGGATCATGAAAATCACGCTAGGGGCACGATAAGTCGTACCGTTCCCCAACAGTATCATTTAGACACAAATGAAGCCGGGGCAAAGAAAAACAATCCGGACATGGATAATCACTCTTGGTCCCCAACAATGACACTAAAAGCATCCAAAACGTATTGGGCACCCACAAAGTGTCGAGGTCGCTAAAACTCGCGCTAGGGATCCAAGCATATGACGTCGGGACACAAAAGATTACATTGGACTAAAAAGTCGCGTCGCAACCTTCGAAAATCTCACTGGGGACCAAAAAAGTCGCGCCTGGACCCCAAAGGTTGCTGCTGCCCCAAAAATCAATTATCAACCGGAATGTCACTCAGCGCCAAAAAAAAATCGGGACAAAGTCCCCGCAAAACCCGTTGGGCACTGAAAAAAACGTGTCAGGGCACCTAAAAAAATCGCACCTGAAGACCGAAGAATCGTACCAGGACCCAAAAATATCACGTAAGGACCTATAGAAAAAATAGAACTCCTTCGGTGGCCGCAGTGACATATCAAAGGGGCAAATGGACCCTCCCTCCTAAGAGGGATATGCTCCCAAGAATCGACCCGAGGCCCCAAGAAGTCGCGCTGGGACCAGGCGCGCACCCAGGATTTTTCCATGGGGGGGCTCGGACCGAAGAGGGCACTTGGCCGGCTTCAAAAGGGCACTTGACCGGCTCCAAAGGGCACTTGCGGCCCGGGGCACACTGGAAGGTTTGTTGACCGGGGGGAGGGGGCAAGCAATTTGTTTTAAAATTGCTATAAAAAAATGATTTTTGGCCGGAATGTCCCAAGTTTAGCCTGAAAATCACCTGCTTTATGATAAGGCAGGTGATTTTTAGGGCTAAATTTGGGACATTCCGGCCAAGAGGGCACTTTTCGGTGCAAAGGGCACTTTTGGCCAAAAGGGCACTTTGGTCTCATGGGGGTGCCCGGGCCCCCTGCCCCCCCTCCGGTGCGCCACTGGCTGGGACCACAAAAATTCGCGTCGGTCCACCAGAATTCGCGTAGGGGCTCAAAGTAAATACGTCGTGCCCCAGAAAACTCGCTCCGAGGCACGAAAATCTGCAACAGGAACCGCCGAGATCGCGTTGGGGTCACAGCTAAGTACAACGCGCCCCGCAAACTCGAACCGGTCCCACCAAATTTCGCGCTCGGACCCACAATTCGGTAGTACCAAAAATTTCGCGCTCGGACCCATCGATAGTACCAAAAATTTGGTCTGGGCATCAAAAATTAACGTCGGGGCTGCCAACAATTGGCGTCTATGGCCCCACATAGGCACCGTGTGACCCCAAAGTCCCATCGGTATCCGAAGAATAAAGCCGGAGCCCTCCAAAATCAGGAGGGATTGCAAAAAAGTCCGGGTCAGGACAATGGTTCTGGAGCACCGAACATGTCATCAGATGCCTTGACAAATCGCGTACGGCATCGAAAAACATACCGGAGCTCGAAGAAAATCGAGGTGAGATACAAAAACATGGCACCAGGGACTCGAAAAATCAGGGCAGGATTCGGAAGTTAAAGAAAATTCAGAAGAGATCCACAAAAATCGCGTTGAGTCCAGATAACTGGCGTTGGGTCCCGGAACCACGCGCCTGGGCGCGATAGGTCGCGCTGGGACCCATAAAAATCGCACCGAAGCCTCAAAATCGTACTGGGGCCCCACAAATGTGCGTCAGAAGCCCCAAATAAACACAGCGGGACCCTAAGAGCACAACGGGGACCGAAAATGCGACTGGCCCTTCAAAGCGCAGTCTCGTAAAAAGCGGCAGGGTCCGAAAACATGCGTTGTAGACATATCTATATATACCGGGAACACTAAAAAAAACAAAAAACAAAAACACCGGAAGCTCTCAAGGCACACAGGGGCCATATGACCGCACAAGGGCCTGAAAAGAGGCTGGGGCCGCAAAAAGCAACATGATCCCAAAACGAACAAAAATATCGGGCACTAAGTAAACACATCGAGATCTTTGAAAGCGCCCCGACAACTAAAAAAAAATATTCGGTGCGCAAAAAAGCAACAAAACCCTAAAACGAGCAGGGGTTTCGAAAATGCGTTGGGCCTCTAACAAAAATGAATTGGAGCCTTAGGACACATCCGTAGACGAAGAAATACGAAACGGGTCCAAAGAAGTACACTCAGGCAGGGCTTCGGTTCGGTAGCCAACCTGGAAGCATATTTAATCAAAGATATGAGGTGCAACAAAGCTAAGCGGGTATCCGCATTTCTTCACCATAAAATATGGTAAGAAGGGAACTAATGATCGAATTTAATTAATCTAATTTTCGCAGCGAACGCTCATACGAAGCATTTTATCACGTCAGATATGGCGTAAGTCTATCATGTGGCAGCAATTAACAAAGCGTAGGAGGCCCAGCAGAATCCGTAGCATCGCACGAAGTGTGGCGAATGCGCCGAATGCGCAATATGGGTGTGCACGTGCACTAACGTTGACGTCGTGGCGACCGGGCACTATGAACTGGAATGTCTGAAATTGGAAAATTTTACATTTTAAAGTGATTTGTGCAGGTGTAATTTCAGCAGTGCGAGGTGACTTATCAAGGAATACCAAAAGAATACATTTGAACAGGTTGTGGAAGCTAGGGTTGAAATCCGACGAATCAGAAACGATAGTGGTAGATTTGGCCCCTCCACAGGATAATTCAGTTGATCACTAATTATTTTATTTAAAAAGTTCCCCTTTGACAAAATAGTGGTTGAAATCGGAAGACTTTATTCAGTAGTTGGACCCCCTCCAAATACGTTTGCCCCCTCCCCTTGACGCAAATATGGGTGCGTCACTGGTCTCTCAATAATTTTCAGAACCTACGCCCATGGAGCAAAGCCAACATTGCGGGGGTAAATTCCCCCTCACAAGCATACATAACAACACCGATGCCCCATATTAAATGGGAGGAATGATGTTTTAAAATGTATTTTCTTCCTACAAAGTTGTCTTCTGTGATTACAGCCTGCATGATTAGAGCTTCCCAGCTTCAGTACCTTCTCAACGACATAATTTACAAAACGGTACAGCACAGCGATAACCATGGGCGTGACGGCGTGGAATTCGAAGGTTTTGCATTATTTATGCATTGTCATTGTTACATTGTTAGATTGCCATTGATGCATGGTTGTTCAATGCTTGTTCTTGCCGTGAATTTATTCGCGGAGTATTTATTATTTTAGCTTCTGTGCCAAGTGCCTTGCAGCCAGCACCAAATGTTATGAAAAAAAAGTAATAAATCCCTAAGATAACGATCAGAAAACCAATTCAATCCACTTCTCGTTGTCACCTTCGCGAAATTGTTGTACTGGGACTGGGAAATGATCGTTTAAGTTTGTTTATGAGATCAAGTTGGTGGGGATGACTAACAGTAGTGATGAACCTAGCTATATTCAGTTAAACTTGGTGAACAAAGAAGTGGGTTGATCCATGGGATATATCTTTAGGATATGCTCAGCACGAGCCCCACCAGCTCGCTACAATCTAGAGGCCAGCGGGAAGATTCTTCTCGTCGATAAAGCATAAAGATATTAGTTTGTTTTGGCACTGACGTATTTATCTACATTTGCTTATTTATACCCTGGTATGGCTCGGTTCTCAGCGAAAAAAAGATTCTTGCTATTGCGCTTTGCGTAAATTATATACCATGCCAAGAACAAACAAGACATCAATATGAAATCATGTTCCCATTCGGGAACCATACTAAGAGCCTAAAAAGCAAGAGGAGGCCCTAACACAGTGGAGGCCCCTTTTCGGGGAGCAGGAGGCCCCCTACCAACATTGCCCCCCCCCCCTGGAAGAATTTCGTGGCGACGCCACTGAATACAATGACCGTTTAATCTATTGAGGATGACCACAAGTTCGTTGAAACGGGCATTCGGCGGAAACGGAAGCTTGCACTGCATTGAAATGCAGCCAATCAACTTGCACTATATTTGAATGCAGCCAATCAGTGACCAGCGATATGAGCATCCCCTCTGGTTTCAGAAGTCCACTACCGTGGGAACGGAAGGGAACACTGCATACAAGTGCAACTGTTCCCACGATCTCTGAAGCTGAAATAATTGCCGCTATCTGTATGCAAGCTTGTGCATCACACACCTGCTAGATCTATTTCTGTTTGCATCCCGAACTTAAATATGGTTTAACGTCTCCGATCAGTTAATTTTCAGACTTCTGGATTGTCGTTTTCAACAATACGCAATCAAAAAAGCACTTTAATCTTCGTTATGTTAAAATTCATGCATATGCATTTCAGACCGTCCGCGACCCTCAGAAAAGTCTTCGCGACCCTTAAAAGGGTCGCGACCATGGGTTTCGGAAACCCTGGTCTAGGGTTTTCCTCGACTGTACGATAATTGGTTCTCAATTTCAGCTGATTCTTCCAAACTACCGGCTCTTAAACCAGTAGCCGTCACTGCCCTTGTTTTGAGGGGGGCTGATATTTAAGCATGATGACAACTTCTGCGGTGGTTTCAACAGTTCAACAGTGACACCAAATTCAACACAAGTTCATGCCTCCAAATCACCAGGCAGTCATGACTGACAGTGACGGGGGAACCGTCGGGCGACGTACGTCTCTCACCTTCTCCCACTCGGTTATATCTTACCGTGTCGACCGTCCAGTCGTGTCTGGGGCAGAGCCGCGCGCGCGAGAGAGGGTCCAATCGCCCATGGGGAGGGGACGACGCCCCGGCCTGTCGACCTATTGCGTCACACCGCGAAGGGAGGGGATCCGGTCATCGCACTCCCGACCAGTCCCCGGCCCCACATGTGCCGCACGGTACAGTGGTGACACGGGTGTCACAATGATGACACCCGACCGCGTCGTGTCACAATGACACAGCACAATGAAAAAGTACCTTTTCTAGATAGGCTGAACCTTTTGGTCGAGGGGCCCTAAAACTCAAATAACTAACTAAGATAGGCTTAACCCAGATGGGCCCTTGTGGCTCTTATTAAGCCTTAATACTTTATGGCTTTATATCGCATCATACGCTATGAAAAGCTTCAAATTTGCTCAGAATTGTGTTTAGCACCATGCATATGCGACACCCCTTATATTTCGCAGCGCCCCTTATTCGTCAGGCATCGTCTGCGTTTGACAGTCCAAGGCTTTAAATGATGAATACTGACACTTGAGGTCGAGGCCTCTGAACCCGCACAAGTCCGCACACTTACGATAAAGCCTGTCTAAACTCCAAGGCAACATATGTCCACCGGTTACAAATACTTATGTTCCGTCGGCAATAAGTGGGCTCGTCCGGGATTTGAACCCGGGACCTCTCGCACCCAAAGCGAGAATCATACCCCTAGACCAACGAGCCGTGGTGGTGTTTCGCGGCCCACAAGTGCCGTCCGGTCGGGTACTTTCACGAGCAGTGCAACCCGCTGGTCAGACCACGTCCTTCCTGCGCTGTGGCGGCGGCCCAGCCTTCCGTTTGGCCTCCGGACTGGCGATGGTAGTGCTGGCGGCTCGGCAGCTTCCCTACGCACGCACATATTGACTTAATAGCACCGTTTCCTCATTCAGTTGCAGGGGTCAGCTGTACCGCGCGGCGGCGCCACTGGCGAATTACTTCATCTCAGGTGGCAGCACCGTCGCCCCGCGTGCACTTATGGTCGGGCATACCCCTTCCAGAACTCTTCTGGTGCATTTCGCACGTCGTATTCGGAAAGGTGTTGACAGTGCAAGGGCAGGATCTCAAAGTGGTCGCTGTGTACGCTGAGCGTCAACTGATCAGCAGATCAACGTCTCCAGGCCGGCGCTGCAGGCCGTGTCGACCACTGCTGATGTCTGCGGCTCAATGCTATTTCGTGGTTGTTCCGGTACAAAATTGCTGCAGTATTGTTCTATGAACGTGCATATGGCCAACTTTTGTCTAAGCACATTGTTGTGCTCCATTCTTCGGCGCGGATGCCGTCGAGGTCGTTAATCTTCACTGGCGGCTCCAACATGGGACAGATGGTCAATGCGTCTGCCACAAGGTCCTCAAATTTAACTCAGGTGCTGGGTGGAACGAAGTAGCTGCAACATTCAGTGGAGCCTCTGTCAGAGTTATAATTTTCACCAATATCCTGGTATTCTGCCGTGCCAGTGGTATCTGCAGTAGACATGCCAATGGCGGCTTTCCTGCGTTAGCTGTTTCCACCACAGAGATGTCTTTCAGAAACGATCTCGAAACCACTGCATCAATTGCACATGACTTCGGAAATTTCGCTCGCTTCTCCCCCACGGCGTACGTGCTCACTCTCTGTCTGGCTGGATATCGTTATAATTGCTTTCCAAAATCGAGCTTCCTTTGTAGAGTGTTCCAACAAACCCGGGTGAGAGGGAAGCCAATAATGATAGCGTTTGCCAGGGGCAATGATAGTGTATGGGGTTTCAATTTCAATGTTAAATTCCAACGACATCTCCGGAATAGAACTCGCTGCATTATCGTCTTCGTTCGAATCCTGGCATGACCTTTGTGGAGGAGTTCGTCGTTCTCGAATTCAGCAGTCTTGTAGGTAAGTTAAATTCGCCTGGCAGTGATAGTCTAAGATTTGCCTCGACTGTACGATACTTGGTTCTCAATTTTAACTGATTCTTCCAAACCACCGGCTCTCAAACCAATAGCCGTCAATGTCCTTGTTTTGATGGGGCTGATATTTAAGCATGATGACAACTTGTGCAGCAGTCTGAACGGTTCAGCAGTTCAACAGTTCAACTGTGACACCAAATTCAACACATGTTCGTGCCTCCAAATCACCAGGCAGTCATGACTGACAGTGATGGAGAACCGTCGGGCGACGTACGTCTCTCACCTTCTCCCACTCGGTTATATCTTACCGTGTCGACCGTCCAGTCGTGTCTGGGGCAGAGCCGCGCGCGAGAGAGAGTCCAATCGCTCATGGGGGAGGGGCGACGCCCCGTCCTGCCGACCTATTGCACCACACCGCGAAGGGAGGGGTCCGGTCATCGCACTCCCGACCAGTCCCCCGGCCCCACATGTGCCGCACGGTACAATGGTGACACGGGTGTCACAATGATGACACCCGACCGCGTCGTGTCACAATGACACAGCATCGGCCGGCCGGTCGTCGGCACTCCAGCACCGGATCTGACTTAATATCCGGTGTGCAGAACGTTTGTGGCCGCCGCGGCCCGTGGCGTCCACTGCCGAGGTCAGTGGCGTCCCCTGCCGAGGTCAGTGGCGTCCCCTGCCGAGGTCAGTGGCGTCCCCTGCCGAGGTCAGTGGCGTCCCCTGCCGAGGTTAGTGGCGTCCCCTGCCGAGGTCAGTGACGTCCCCTGCCGAGGTCAGTGACGTCCCCTGTCGAGGTCAGTGGCGTCCCTGCCGAGGTCAGTGGCGTCCCCTACCGAGGTCAGTGTCGTCCCCTACCGAGGTCAGTGGCGTCCCCTGCCGAGGTCAGTGGCGTCCCCTGCCGAGGTTAGTGGCGTCCCCTGCCGAGGTCAGTGACGTCCCCTGCCGAGGTCAGTGACGTCCCCTGTCGAGGTCAGTGGCGTCCCTGCCGAGGTCAGTGGCGTCCCCTGCCGAGGTCAGTGGCGTCCCCTGCTGAGATCAGTGTGCCGGCACGTGCCGACCAATGTCTGGGATCCGCTCGGAGCGCGGATCCCAGGATACATGAGGGCAGCTGTGATTAGGCCGGTAAATGCATTCGAAAGATGGGTCCAAAATGGACTTCCTTGCTGTCTGAGCTCGCACTCGTTTCCATCTGTATCACCTCTTTCGGAATACATCTGGCGGAAGGTGGGATAACTGATTGAAATCCGATGGATCCAGTTGCCAGTTCGGCTTCAACAATAATTGACAGCTATTTTTAGTGGTTGCTCCCATTCACTTTTCTCTGATGGTGTCGGGGGTCGGTATTGCAATATTACAGGGCCGGGGTTTGGAGCAAGAACGCTGGCTCAGAGACAATCTGTCTGGACGTGTTCGGTCAGAGGTCAGACAGGAGGCCGAAACAGTGGCCTGGAGCTGGACCTGAAGGTCGGGATCACTTCCGATAGTACTGGCGTCGTGCTTTCTTATCCCTTTCATATTACCCAGAATACTTACCTGCGTTCGGCGAACAATACGTTTAGTCGTGCAGAAATTGGGCTGGGGACCCTTAACACTGCCGGAGACCATCCACATTTGTCTGAAATGTCATATTGCATCGGCAATAGGTGGGCTCGTCCGGGATTTGAACCCGGGACCTCTCGCACCCTAAGCGAGAATCATACCCCTAGACCAACGAGCCGTGGTAAAGCCTCACAGCCCACAAGTACTGTTCGGCCGGCTACTTTCACCAGCAGTGTGACCTACTCTTCTGACCACGCCCTTCCTGGGCTGTGCCAGCGGCTCCGCCCTGCGTTTGACCTCCAGGCGGGCGGCGGTTATGCTGTCGGGTCAGCATTCTCTGAGAAAATTCAGACATATCGCATCATACGCTATGAAAAGCTTCAAATTTGCATTGTGTTTAACAGCATGCATATGCGACACGCCTTGTATTTCGCAACGCCCCTTATTCATCAGGCATCGTCTGCGTTTGACAGACCAGGGCTTTATATGATGAATACTGACACTTAAGGTCAAGCCCTCTGAACCCGCACAAGTCCGCACACTTACGATAAAGCCTGTCTAAACTCCAAGGCAACTTATGTCCACCTGTTACAAATACTTATGTTCCGTTGGCAATAGGTGGGCTCGTCCGGGATTTGAACCCGGGACCTCTCGCACCCAAAGCGAGAATCATACCCCTAGACCAACGAGCCGTGGTAGCATTCCGCAGCCCACAAGTGCCGTCCGGTCGGCTACTTTCCCGCTGGTTAGATCACGCTCTTCCTGCGCTGTGGGGGTGGGCCAGCCTTCCGTTTGGCCTCGGGACTGGCGATGGTAGTGCTGGCGACTCGGCATCCTCCCTACCCTCGCACATATTGATTTCATATCACCGTCGCCTCATTCGGTGGCAGGGGTCAGCTGTGCCGCGCGGAGGCGCCACTGGCGGATTACTTCATATCAAGTGGCAGCACCGTCGCCCCGCGTTCACTTATGGTCGGGGATACCCCTTCCAGAACTCTTCTGGTGCATTTCGCACGTCGTATTCGGAAAGGTGTTCACACTGCAATGGCAGAATCTCAAAGTGGTCACTGTGTACGCTGGGCGTCGAATGATCAGCAGATCAACATCTCCAGACCAGTGTTGCAGGCCGTGTCGACCTCTGCTGATGGCTGCGGCTCAATGCTATTTCGTGATTGTTCCGGTACAAAATTGCTGCAGTACTGTTCTATGAACGTGCATATGGCCAACGTTTGTCTAAGCACACTGTTGTGCTCCATTCTTCGGCGCGGACGCCGTCGAGGTCGTTCATTTTCACCGGTGGCTCCAACATGGGAGAGATGGTCAATGCGTCTGCCACAAGGTCCTCAAATTTAACTCGCGTGCTGGGTGGA
Source organism: Ashinkailepas kermadecensis (assembly GCA_034440615.1). Taxonomy (NCBI): domain Eukaryota; kingdom Metazoa; phylum Arthropoda; class Thecostraca; family Neolepadidae; genus Ashinkailepas; species Ashinkailepas kermadecensis. Next base: position 75,317 of record JAOTOM010001969.1, on the reverse strand, counting down.
ACGAAGTAGCTACACAATTCACTGGAAGCTCTGTCAGAGTAACTATTTGCACCAATACCCTGGTGTTCTGCCATGCCAGTGGTATCTGCAGTATACATGCCAATGGCGGCTTTCCTGCGTTAGCTGTGGCCACTACAGAGATGCCTTCCACAAACGATCTCGAAACCACTGCATCGATCGTGCATGGCTTCGGAAATTTCGCTCGCTTCTCCCCCAGTACGTATGTGCTCACTCTCTGTCTGGCTGGAAGTCGTTTTAATAATTTCCCAATGTCGAGCTTCCTTTGTGGGCTATTTCAACAAACCCGGGTGAGAGGGAAGCCAATAAACATAGCGTTTGCCAGGGGTAATGATAGTGTAGGGGGTTTCAATTTCATCCTAAATTCCAATGGCCTCTCCGGAATAGAAAGCGCTGCATTATCGTTTTTGTTCGAATCCTGGCATGACCTTTGTGGAGGAGCTCATCATTCTCGAATTCAGCAATCTTGTAGATAAGTTAAATTTGCCTGGCAGTGATAGTCTATGGTTTGCCTCGATTGCACGATAATTGGTTCTCAATTTTAGCTGGTTCTTACAAACTACCGGTTCTCAAACCAATAACTGTTAATGCCCTTGTCTTGACCGGGCTGATATTTAAGCATTATGACAACTTGTGCAGCGGTTTCAACAGTTCAGCAGTTCAACAGTGACACCAATTTGAACGAAAGTCTGTGCCTCCAAATCACCAGGCAGTCATGACTGACAGTGACGGGGAACTGTCGGGCGACGTACGTCTCTCACCTTCTCCCGCTCGGTTACATCTTACCGTGTCGACCGTCCAGTCGTGTCTGGGGCAGAGCCACGCGCGAGAGAGAGTCCAATCGCTCATGGGGAGGGGCGACGCCCGGCCTGCCGACCTATTGCGTCACACCGCGAAGGGAGGGGATCCGGTCATCGCACTCCCGACCAGTCCCCCGGCTATACATGTGCCGCACGGTACAATGGTGACACGGGTGTCACAATGATGACACCCCACCGCATCGTGTCACAATGACACAGCATCGGCCGGCCGTCCGTCGGCACGCCAACACCGGATCTTACTTAATATTCGGATGTGCGGACTATTTGTGGCCACCGCGGCCCGTGTCGTCCCCTGACGAGGTCAGTGGCGTCCCCTGCCGAGGCCAGTGGCGTCCCCTGCCGAGGTCAGTGGCGTCCCCTACCGAGGTCAGTGACGTCCCTACCGAGGTCAGTGGCGTCCCTACCGAGGTCAGTGGCGTCCCTGCCGAGGTCAGTGGCGTCCCCTGCCGAGGCCAATGGCGTCTCCTGTCGAGGTCAGTGGCGTCCCCTGCCGTGGTCAGTGGCGTCCCTGCCGAGGTCAGTGGCGTCCCCTGCCGAGGTCAGTGGCGTCCCCTGCCGAGGCCAGTGGCGTCTCCTGTCGAGGTCAGTGGCGTCCCCTGCCGAGGTCAGTGGCGTCCCCTGCCGAGGTCAGTGGCGTCCCCTGCCGAGGTCAGTGGCGTCCCTACCGAGGTCAGTGGCGTCCCCTGCCGAGGCCAATGGCGTCTCCTGTCGAGGTCAGTGGCGTCCCCTGCCGAGGTCAGTGGCGTCCCCTGCCGAGGTCAGTGGCGTCCCTACCGAGGTCAGTGGCGTCCCCTGCCGAGGTCAGTGGCGTCCCCTGCCGAGGTCAGTGGCGTCCCCTGCCGAGGTCAGTGCGCCGGCACGTGCCGACCGAATGTCCGGGATCCGCTCTGAGCGCGGATCCCAGGATACATGGGGGCAGCCGTGATTAGGCCGGTAAATGCATTTGAAAGAGGGGACAAAATGGACTTCCTTGCACTCTGACCTCGCACTCGTTTAGACCTGTCTCACCTCTTCCGGAATAGCCAGAGGTGGAAAATAGGTCTGGCGGAAGGTGGTAGAATTGATTGAAATCCGATGGATCCAGTTGCCAGTTTGGCTTCAACAATAATTGACAGTTATTTTTAGGTGTTGCTCCCATTCACTTTCCTCTGATGCTGTCGTGGGTCTGCATTGCAATATTACAGGGCTGGGGTTTGAAGCAGGAACGCTGGCTCAGAAACAATCTGTCGGGACGTGTTTGGTCAGAGGTCAGACAAGAGGACGAAACAGTGGCCTGGAGAGTCCTGGAGCTGAAGCTAAAGGTCGGGATCAATTCCGATAGTACTGGCGTCGTGCTTTCTTATCCGTTTTATATTTCCCAGAAGACTTATCTGCGTTCGGCGAACAATATGTTTACTTGTGCACGAATTGTGGGGGGGGAGAGTGATTTGTGTAGGCGTGCCGAACCATAAAGGTCATTTGCTCCGCCTTTACCACTCGCCCTGGAGGGCCTCTGAAAATTACGTGCACTGGAGGGGTGTCTGGGTTCCGCCCCCCCCCCCCTAAGATCTCGGCTCCCATTAAAGCTAGAGGAACGAAATGCGCAGGGTGGCTGGGTACGGTAGTGAACTCTATTGTGTGCAAATTTCATGGCCTTAGGTCAATATTTTCAAGGTGAAATGAGCTCGCATTTGTAAAAATTTTCTTGTTTTGCGTGGCTTGGCTTGTCATTGTTATGAGTCGCTGTGCTTGTGTTTAAATGCTCCAAAATGGGCATCAATGATGTTTTGCACATTCCTAATGATGCAATGCAGATGCTAGACGCAACATTTGACCTCAGGTCACCTATATATCAGCACTTTATCAGGTCAGTTACCTGTTCCAGTTACCGGAACCGGGCCGCCCGCCCGACTGCTCCGTCGGGCAGTTGGGCGCAATCGGCTTCGTGAGGAAAGGAGTGAAGTACATAAATAAAGTATGGAAACGCAATGACAAACAGTAGTGCATTCATGACAACATTCCAGTTGATCAAGTTTGGTTCCATTAACATGTCATGAACTTGACCTGACTTGACCTCGGTGACCTAACATGAACTTGAAACTATATAGCATATCAATATACATCAAACATGTCCCTAGTGTTGCCAAGAACACTTCCTTTTTGACAATATACGGGAAGCGCATCAGCGCCGATTTTCGTGGTCTGGTGCTAGGAATTTTTTTTACTAACGGCCCCTAACTTGATAAATTTATATTTCCATTTTTCTTGCTTTAAACAACGCGCCGGTCATTTCTAAGCAGGCACGCAGAAAATCGCGTATATCGAACGGTAAAATCTGCAATTATGTACGAAAAACCGGACGGTTGGGCGAAATTCGCCCCCCCCCTCCGCCCTCCAGTGCGCTTGTTAAAACGAGTACGTTACATGTCTCTGTATAAAGCGAGCGTTTGTGATCAAGGTGAAGGCAAGTGGACATTTACGTTAAGGAATTTTACGTAAGTTTGCGTGATATTTTAGGTGCTGAAGGCGAAGGTCTGGGTTCGGCACAGCTCCCTGATGTCTAAATGGTTTAGTTTTCCTTTACTCCTCCACAAAATCATTCGTAGTTTGGGTGCGGGTGGGTTTTTTTTATAGTGGCGAGAAGTTGATTTTGCCAGGCTTTAGCCTACTCTTATCGAAGAGCACCGAGGGATCTTTACCGTGCGAACAAGTAGGTAATTGTCCACACCGCCTATTACGCCGACCGTCCGCGTGTTAGTTGTTAGTAGCGGGTTAGTCTAAGCATGCCATGCAGGGTTGTCAGTTGGGTTAGTGCGGTGTTTTGCAATTCGGCTCTTGTACATCCGCTGTACCCCTGGGCAACCGTTTACGTTATGAGTTGCAAGGCAAATCGACTCATCTACTTCCGATGGCTCCTCTGGGTAGTCGTTTTACGTTATGCGATTTTTTTTTTGCTTATGTTTTCCTAAAGCAAGTCGGCTCGTCTACTTCCGACGGCACCGCTAGGTAGCCATTTATTTCTAATTGAGAAGTAAATCGGCTCATGTACGTCCGACGCCATGCGGGGATGGCTATTTACGTGTTTCCTACGAGTGTTTCGCGGTCATGCATTGCGAGTTCATGTGATTGTTGGTGGTGCCTACATGATTCTAGGACAAATGTACGTAAGGACAAATGTACGTATGGCAGATGTACGTAACCAAATGTACGTAAGCAAATGTACGTAAGCGCAGATGTACGTATGGTAATTGTACGTAAGCGCAGATGTACGTATGGCTAATGTACGTAAGCGCAAATGTACGTATGGCAAATGTACGTATGCGCAAATGTACGTATGCGCGAAAGTACGTAAGCGCAAATGTATGTATGCGCAAAAGTACGTATGCGCAAATGTACGTAAGCGTAAATGTACGTATGCGCAAAAGTACGTAAGCGCAAATGTACGTAAGCGCAAATGTACGTAAACGCAAAAGTACGTATGCGCAATTGTACGTATTCGCAAATGTACCGCCATTTACACATGCGCACCTTTGAGTTTACGTACATTTGGTTAGGTACATATGCCATACCTACGTTTGGGTAACCGGACAAATGTACGTAAGAAAGTGTACGTAAGCGCAGATGTACGTATGGAAATTGTACGTGAACGCAGGTGTACGTATGGCTAATGTACGTAAGCGCAAATGTACGTATGCGCAAATGTACGTATGCGCAAAAGTACGTAAGCGCAAATGTACGTAAACGCAAGAGTACGTATGCTCAAATGTACGTATGTGCAATTGTACATAAACGTAAAAGAATGCAAGAGCAAATGTACGTATGAGCCAAGGTATGTACACTTAGGCATACGTGCCTTTCTGTTTAAGCACATTTTGTTAGGTCCATATACCATACGTATATTTGCTCTTACGTACATTTGCCATACGTAAATTTACGCTTAAGTAAATTTGCCATACGTACCTCTGCACTTACGTACAATTGCCATACGTACATTTGCGCATACGTACTTTTGCGCTTACGTACATTTGCGCTTACGTACAATTGCGCTTACGTACATTTGCGCATACGTACATTTGCCATACGTACATTTACGCTTGCGTACATTAGCCATACGTACATCTGCGCCTACGTGCAATTGTCATACGTACATCTGCGCTTACGTACATTTGCGTACGTACATCTGCCATACGTACATTTGCTTTACGTACATTTGTCCGGTTGCCGCCTACAGTGCTCCTTGTGCACGAATTAACACTGCCGGAAACTATCGGCATTCCGCACGGCATTTGTCTCAATTGCCATATTCCACCGGCAACAGGTGGGCTCGTCCGGGATTTGAACCCGGGACCTCTCGCACCCTAAGCGAGAATCATACCCCTAGACCAACGAGCCGTGCTGCTCCACGGTCCACAAGTCCCGTTCGGTTGGTTACTTTCACCAGCAGTGTGACCTACCCTTCTGACCACGCCCTTCCTGGGCTGTGCCAGCGGCTCCGCCCTGCGTTTGACCTCCAGGCAGGCCGTGGTAATGCTGTCGGGTCAGCAGTCTCTGCGAAAATTTAGACATAGCGCATCATACGCTATGAAAAGCTTCAAATTTGCTCAGAATTGTGTTTAACAGCATGCATATGCGACACCCCTTGTATTTCGCAGCGCCCCTTATTCATCAGGCATCGTCTGCGTTTGACAGTCCAGGGCTTTATATGATGAGTACTGACACTTAAGGTCAAGGCCTCTGAACCCGCACAAGTCCGTACACTTACGATAAAGCATGTCTAAACTCCAAGGCCACATATGTCTACCTGTTACAAATACGTATGTTCCGTCGGCAACAGGTGGGCTCGTCCGGGATTTGAACCAGGGACCTCTCGCACCCAAAGCGAGATCATACCCCTAGACCAACGAGCCGTGGTGGTGTTCCGCGGCCCACAAGTGCCGTCTGGTCTGGTACTTTCACGAGCAGTGCAACCCGCTGGTTAGATCATGCCCTTCCTGCGCTGTGGCGGCGGCCCAGCCTTCCGTTTGGCCTCCGGACTGGCGATGGTAGTGCTGGCGGCTCGGCAGGTTCCCTACGCACGCACATATTGAATTAATAGCACCGTCGCCTCATTCGGTGGCAGAGGTCAGCTGTACCGCGCAGCGGCGCCACTGGCGAATTACTTCATCTCAGGTGGCAGCACCGTCGCGACGCGTGCATTTATGGTCGAGCATACCCCTTCCAGAACTCTTCTGGTGCATTTCGTACGTCGTATTCGGAAAGATGTTGACAGTGCAAGGACAGGATCTCAAAGTGGTCACCGTGTACGCTGAGCGTCAAATGAGCAGCAGATCAGCATCTCAAGGCCAGCGCTGCAGGCCGTGTCGACCACTGCTGATGTCTGCGGCTCAATGCTATTTCGTGATTGTTCCGGTACACAATTGCTGCAGTATTGTTCCATGAACGTGCGTATGACAAACTTTTGTCTAAGCACATTGTTGTGCTCCATTCTTCGGCGCGGATGCCGTCGAGGTCTTCATGTTCACTGGTGTCCCCAACATGGGAGAGGTGGCGAATGCGCCTGCCACAAGATCCTCAAATTTAACTCAGGCGTTGGGTGGAACGAAGTAGCTACACAATTCACTGGAAGCTCTGTCAGAGTAACTATTTTCACCAATATCCTGGTATTCTGCCGTGCCAGTGGTATCTGCAGTAGACATCCCAATGGCGGCTTTCTCGCATTAGCTGTGTGACCACTCCGGGGATGTCTTCCACAAACGATCTCGAAACCACTGCATCGATTGTGCATGACTTCGGAAATTTCGCTCGCTTCTCCCCCACTGCGTACGTGCTCACTCTCTGTCTGGCTGGGTATCGTTCCAATTGCTTTCCAAAATCGAGCTTCCTTTGTAGGGTATTCCAGCAAACCCGGGTGACAGGGAAGCCAATAATGATAGCGTTTGGCAGGGATAATGATGGTGTAGGGGATTCAATTTCATTTTAAATTCCAACGGTATCTCCGGAATAGAAAGCGCTGCATTATCGTCTTTGTTCGAATCCTGGCATGACCTTTGTGGAGGAGCTCATCGTTCGCGAATTCAGCAATCTTGTAGATAAGTTCAATTTGCTTGGCAGTGATAGTCTAGGGTTTGCCTCCACTGTACGGTAATTGGCTCTCAATTTTAGCTGGTTCTTCCAAACAGCCGGCTCTCAAACCAATAGCCGTCAATGCCATTGTCTTGACCGGGCTGATATTTAAGCATGATGACAACTTGTACAGCGGTTTCAACGGTTCAACAGTGACACCAATTTAAACACAAGTTCGTGCCTCCAAATCACCAGGCAGTCATGACTGACAGTGACAAACAACCGTCGGGCACCTTCTCCCGCTCGGTTATATCTTACCGTCTCCACCGTCCAGTCGTGTCTGGGGCAGAGCCGCGCGCGAGAGGGATAGTCCAATCGCTCATGGGGAGGGGCGACGCCCGGCCTGCCGACCTATTGCGTCACACCGCGAAGGGAGGGGATCCGGTCATCGCACTCCCGACCAGTCCCCCGGCCCCACATGTGCCGCACGGTACAATGGTGACACGGGTGTCACAATGATGACACCCGACCGCGTCGTGTCACAATGTCACAACATCGGCCGGCGGCCCGTCGGCACGCCAACACCGGATCTGACTTAATATTCGGCGTGCAGAATATTTGTGGCCACTTCGGCCCGTGGCGTCCCCTGCCGAGGTCAGTGGCGTCCCCTGCCGAGGTCAGTGGCGTCCCTGCCGAGGTCAGTGGCGTCCCTGCCGAGGTCAGTGGCGTCCCCTGCCGAGGTCAGTGGCGTCCCTGCCGAGGTCAGTGGCGTCCCCTGCCGAGGTCAGTGGCGTCCCCTGCCGAGGTCAGTGGCGTCCCCTGCCGAGGTCAGTTGCGTCCCCTGCCGAGGTCAGTGGCGTCCCCTGCCGAGGTCAGTGGTGTCCCCTGCCGAGGTCAGTGGCGTCCCCGCCGAGGTCGGTGGCGTCCCCTACCGAGGTCAGTGGCGTCCCCTGCCGAGGTCAGTGGCGTCCCCTGCCGAGGTCAGTGGCGTCCCCTGCCGAGGTCAGTGGCGTCCCCTGCCGAGGTCAGTGGCGTCCCTGCCGAGGTCAGTGGCGTCCCCTACCGAGGTCAGTGGCGTCCCCTGCCGAGGTCAGTGGCGTCCCCTGCCGGGGTCAGTGGCGTCCCTGCCGAGGTCAGTGGCGTCCCCTGCCGAGATCAGTGTCGTCCCCTGCCGAGGTCAGTGCGCCGGCACGTGCCGACCGAATGTCCGGGATCCGCTCTGAGCGCGGATCCCAGGATACATGAGGGCAGCCGTGATTAGGCCGGTAAATGCATTTGAAAGAGGGGACAAAAATGGATGTCCTTGCAGACTGACCTCGCACTCGTTTAGGCCTGTCTCACCTCTACCGGAATAGCCAGAGGTGGAAAATACGTCTGGCGGAAGGTGGGAGAATTGATTGAAATCCGATGGATCCAGTTGCCAGTTTGGCTTCAACAATAATTGACAGTTATTTTTAGGTGTTGCTCCCATTGACTTTCCTCTGATGGTGTCGTGGATCGGTATTGCAATATTACAGGGCTGGGGTTTGGAGCACGAACGCTGGCTCAGAGACAATCTGTCTGGACGTGTTCGATCAGAGGTCAGACAGAAGTCCGAAACAGTGGCCTGGAGCTGAAGCTAAGGATCGGGATCACTTCCGATGGTGCTAGCGTCGTGCTTTCTTATCCGTTTGATGACATTACCCAGAAGACTGCGTTCGGCGAACGATACGTTTAGTCGGGCACAAATTGGGCTTAACACTGCCCGAGACCATCGACATTTGTCTCAATTGCCATATTGTATCGGCAATAGGCGGGCTCGTCCGGGATTTGAACCCGGGACCTCTCGCACCCTAAGCGAGAATCATACCCCTAGACCAACGAGCCGTGTTAGTGTCCCACAGCCCACAAGTACCGTTCGGCCGGCTACTTTCACCAGCAGTGTGACCTACTCTTCTGACCACGCCCATTCTGGGCTGTGCCAGCGGCTCCGCCCTGCGTTTGCCCTCCAGGCGGGCGGCGGTTATGCTGTCGGGTCATCAGTCAGACATATCCAAACGCTTTATAACTTTATATAGGGTGTACCTAGCAGTGGATTCAGCACCTTCCTTCGGGATGTGATACTGATGAGATTGTCTATGGTAGCACAATGGGTATTATGGGAGGAGCTTGTGATTGTTGAGGGTGTTATGCGGTAGCAAGTGAGTGGTGCTAGATAGGCTGGGATATATAGCTTCCTAGGAACTTGGAATAAGGGATTGATTGGGGTGAGAGTATGTACATTTCTAGTACCTTTTCTAGATAGGCTTAACCCAGATGGGCCCTTGTGGCTCTTTTTAAGCCTTAATACTTTATGACTTTATGACTTAATATCGCATCATACGCTATGAAAAGCTTCAAATTTCCTCAGAATTGTGTTTAACACCATGCATATGCGACACACCTTGTATTTCGCAGCGCCCCTTATTCATCAGGCATCGTCTGCGTTTGACAGTCCAAGGCTTTACATGATGAATACTGACACTTAAGGTCGAGGCCTCTGAACCCGCACACTTACGATAAAGCCTGTCTAAACTCCAAGGCAACATATGTCCACCTGTTACAAATACTTACGTTCCGTCGGCAACAAGTGGGCTCGTCCGGGATTTGAACCCGGGGCCTCTCGCACCCAAAGCGAGAATTATACCCCTGGACCAACGAGCCGTGATGGTATCTCCCACAAGTGCCGTCCGGTCGGCTACTTTCCCGCTGGTTAGATCACGCCCTTCCTGCGCTGTGGGGGTGGGCCAGCCTTCCGTTTGGCCTCGGGACTGGCGATGGTAGTGCTGGCGACTCGGCAGCCTCCCTACACTCGCACATATTGATTTAATAGCACCGTCGCCTCATTCGGTGGCAGGGGTCAGCTGTGCCTCGCGGCGGCGCCACTGGCGATTTACTCAATCTCAGGTGGCAGCACTGTCGCCCCGCGTGCATTTATGGTCGGGCATACCCCTTCCAGAACTCTTCTGGTGCATTTTGCACGTCGTATTCGGAAAGGTGTTGACAGTGCAAGGGCAGGATCTCAAAGTGGTCATTGTGTACGCTGAGCGTCAAATGAGCAGCAGATCAACATCTCCAGGCCAGTGCTGCAGGCCGTGTCGACCACCGCTGATGTCTGTGGCTCAATGCTATTTCGTGATTGCTTCGGTACAAAATTTCTGCAGTATTGTTCCATGAACGTGCGTATGGCCAACCATTGTCTATGCACATTGTTGTGCTTAATTCTTCGGCGCAGACGCCGTCGAGGTCGTTCATGTTCACTGGTGGCCCCAACTGGGGAGAGATGGTGAATGCACCTGCCACAAGATCCTCAAATTTAACTCAGGCGTTGAGTGGAACGAAGTAGCTACACTGGAAGCTCTGTCAGAGTAACTATTTTCACCAATATCCTGGTATTCTGCCGTTCCAGTGGTATCTGCAGTAGACATGCCAATGGCGGCTTTCCTGCATTAGCTGTGTGACCACTCCGGGGATGTCTTCCACAAACGATCTCGAAACCACTGTATCGATTCTGCATTACTTCGGAAATTTCGCTCGCTTCTCCCCCACTGCGAACGTGCTCACTCTCTGTCTGGCTGGGTATCGTTCCAATTGCTTTCCAAAATCGAGCTTCCTTTGTAGGGTGTTCCAGCAAACCCGGGCGACAGGGAAGCCAATAATGATAGCGTTTGCCAGAGATAATGATGGTGTATGGGGTTTCAATTTCATTTTATATTCCAACCGCATCTCCGGAATAGAAAGCGCTGCATTATCGTCTTTGTTCGAATCCTGGCATGACCTTGTGGAGGAGCTCATCGTTGGCGAATTCAGCAATATTGTAGATATGTTCAATTCGCCGACAGTGATGGTCTAGGGTTTCCCTCCTTTGCACGATAATTGGTTCTCAATTTTAGCTGGTTCTTCCAAACTACCGGCTCTTAAACCAATAACCGTCAATGCCCTTGTTTTGAAGGGGCTGATATTTAAGCATTATGACAACTTCTGCAGTGGTTTCAACAGTTCAACAGTTCAACTGTGACACCAAATTCAACACAAGTTCGTGCCTCCAAATCACCAGGCAGTCATGACTGACAGTGATGGAGAACCGTCGGGCGCCGTACGTCTCTCACCTTCTCCCACTCGGTTATATCTTACCGTGTCGACCGTCCAGTCGTGTCTAGGGCAGAGCCGCGCGCGCAAGAGGGTCCAATCGCTCATGGGGAGGGGCGACGCCCCGGCCTGCCGACCTATTGCGTCACACCGCGAAGGGAGGGGATCCGGTCATCGCACTCCCGACCAGTCCCCCGGCCCTACATGTGCCGCACGGTACAATGGTGACACGGGTGTCACAATGATGACACCCGACCGCGTCGTGTCACAATGACACAGCATCGGCCGGCCGGTCGTCGGCACGCCAACACCGGATCTGACTTAATATTCGGATGTGAAGAATATTTGTGGCCGCCGCGGCCCGTGGCGTCCCCTGCCAAGGTCAGTGGCGTCCCTGCTGAGGTCAGTGCCGTCCCCTGCCGAGGTCAATGGCGTCCCCTGCCGAGGTCAGTGGCGTCCCCTGCCGAGGTCAGTGGCGTCCCCTGCCGAGGTCAGTGGCGTCCCTGCCGAGGTCAATGGTGTCCCCTGCCGAGGTCAGTGGCATCCCCTGCCGAGGTCAGTGGCGTTGCAATATTACATGGCCGGGGTTTCGAGCACGAACGCTGGCTCAGAAACAATCTGTCGGGACGTGTTCGGTCAGAGGTCAGACAGGCCGAAACAATGGCCTGGAGAGTCGGAGCTTAAGCTAAAGGTCGGGATCACTTCGGAAAGTACTGGCGTGGTGCTTTCTTATCCGTTTGATGATATTACCCAGAAGACTTCTCTGCGTTCGGCGAAAAATACGTTTAGTCGTGCTCGAATTGGGCTGGGCACCCACCCTTAGCACTGTCGGAAACTATCGGCATTTGTCTTAACACTCGCACGTCCGGCGGTCCGCGCCAACTTCGCATGTCCGGGGGGGGGCAGATGTTTGCCCCCCCTAATATCTCGAGAACTATACTAGGTAGCGACGAACGGAAAACGGAAAACCAGCTTTGGATAGCTGGTGACAAGCTCTATCGAAAGTATTTCTGTCATTTTCTCGCTCAGGTCAATATTTAGGTCACTGGGTCATCATATGTCAAATTCGACCAGATCGGGTGGCACCCTCAGATATTGGCACATATCTCAGGACCTGTAACAGATAGAAACAAACTGCAAATGCTATTCGACAGCCCTTGAAATCTGTTATCGACATACGCTGTGTAATTTAAAGTCAGGTCAACAGATGGGTCACCGAAACCATGACCTCAGGTCAAGGTCATGGGATAGAGTAAGAAGGTCATGTAATATATCAATCAACACGTCTTGGCGATACAAGCACAATGACGGTAATTTCAGCCTTCTAGCTCAATGCATTGCGATATAATACGCAGAAATGTGCTAGTGATGCCAGGTAACCTCAGCTGACCTTGGTGAGGGCACTGAGCAAAAATGTCAGCGATAGCATTGCCAGTAGCTTCCAACTACACGTCACAACGGTTGGAGGTCATTCCGAGAGCAAATATGTAACCAGGAAACATTTGTATATTTTTCCATATGCCTATAATGGGGAAGCCATGGCCGCGACCTGACCTCAGGTCAACGCTACGAAAAAAACGTGATATACATATTATAGTCCCTGATAAGATCATGACGTGCTATAAGTTTGAAATCAATTACCCGATTATTGTGGGAGTGATGCCACCTATAACTCGGAGGGACGTTAGGTCACTTCGCCTGACCTGGTGACCTGACTTGAGATGACCCAGGATAAAAAAAATTTGAGGATATGCAGAAAAGACCAATGAGCAGCCATGCGAGGTTTGGCCTTGCTAACCCGAATAGTATGGCGGCAAAGTAGGAAAAACTGCAGTGGGGGGGGGCAGATATCTGCCCCCCCCGGACGTGCGCGGGTTAATTGCCATATTCCATCGGCAATAGGTGGGCTCGTCCGGGATTTGAACCCGGGACCTCTCGCACCCTAAGCGAGAATCATACCCCTAGACCAACGAGCCGTGCTTCTCTACGGTCCACAAGTACCGTTCGGTTGGTTACTTTCACCAGCAGTGTGACCTACTCTTCTGACCACGCCCTTCCTGGGCTGTGCCAGCGGCTCCGCCCTGCGTTTGACCTCCAGGCAGGCCGTGGTAATGCTGTCGGGTCAGCAGTCTCTGCGAAAATTCAGACATATCGCATCATACGCTATGAAAAGCTTCAAATTTGCTCAGAATTGTGTTGAACAGCATGCATATGCGACACCCCTTGTATTTCGCAGCGCCCCTTATTCATCAGGCATCGTCTGCGTTTGACAGTCCAGGGCTTTATATGATGAGTACTGACACTTAAGTTCAAGGCCTCTGAACCCGCACAAGTCCGTACACTTACGATAAAGCATGTCTAAACTCCAAGACAACATATGTCTTTCCCTGTTGCAAATACAAGTTCCGTCGGCAATAGGCGGGCTCGCCCGGGATTTGAACCCGGGACCTCTCGCACCCAAAGCGAGAATCATACCCCTAGACCAACGAGCCGTGGTGGCGCTTCGCGGCCCACAAGTGCCGTCCGGTCGGGTACTTTCACGAGCAGTGCAACCCACTGGTCAGACCACGCCCTTACTGCGCTGTGGAGGCGGCCCAGCCTTCCGTTTGGCCTCCGGACTGGCGAGGTAGTGCTGGCGGCTCGGCAGCTTCCCTACGCACGCACATATTGACTTAATAGCACCGTGGCCCAATTCGGTGGCAGAGGTCAGCTGTACCGCGCGGTGGCGCCGCTGGCGAATTACTTCATCTCAGGTGGCAGCACCGTCGCGACGCGTGCATTTATGGTCGAGCATACCCCTTCCAGAACTCTTCTGGTGCATTTCGTACGTCGTATTCGGAAAGATGTTGACAGTGCAAGGACAGGATCTCAAAGTGGTCACCTTGTACGCTGAGCGTCAAATGAGCAGCAGATCAGCATCTCAAGGCCAGCGCTGCAGGCCGTGTCGACCACTGCTGATGTCTGCGGCTCAGTGCTATTTCGTGATTGTTCCGGTACACAATTGCTGCAGTATTGTTCCATGAACGTGCGTATGACAAACTTTTGTCTAAGCACATTGTTGTGCTCCATTCTTCGGCGCGGATGCCGTCGAGGTCTTCATGTTCACTGGTGGCCCCAACATGGGAGAGGTGGCGAATGCGCCTGCCACAAGATCCTCAAATTTAACTCAGGCGTTGGGTGGAACGAAGTAGCTACACAATTCACTGGAAGCTCTGTCAGAGTAACTATTTTCACCAATATCCTAGTATTCTGCCGTACCAGTGGTATCTGCAGTAGACATGCCAATGACGGCTTTCCTGCGTTAGCTGTGGCCACTACAGAGATGTCTTCCACAAACGATCTCGAAACCACTGCATCGATTGTGCATGACTTCGGAAATTTCGCTCGCTTCTCCCCCACCGCGTACGTGCTCACTCTCTGTCTGGCTGGGGGGACGAGTGGTCTAGGGGTAAGATGCTCGTCTCACAATCGAAAGGTTGTGGGTTCGAGTCTCACCTGTCGCTACTCTTATAAAGTCATAAAGTGTTAAGGCTTAATAAGAGCCACAGGGGCCCATCTGGGTTAAGCCTATCTAGAAAGGGTACTAGAAATGTACATATTCTCACCCCAATCAATCCCTTATCCCAAGTTCCTAGGAAGCTACATATCCCAGCCTATCTAGCATCATCCACTTGCTATTGCATAACACCCTCAACAATTGCAAGCTCCTCCCATCATACCCATTGTGCTACCATAGCCCCTGCTTAAAGGGTCTGTGCCATGCACACTTAACATAAATCTCACCCCATCCATCCACATTAGAACTCAAAAACAAGATTTTCCTGTCTAAAAAATTTGTCCACCCTACTTTTAAATACATTCAATGAGGAACTCCCACAACATCAGCAGGCAGCCCATTCCACTGATCAACAACCCTTTGACTGAAGACCTGTTGTCGCTTAACTGTCCTACACCTCAACTTGTCTAACCTGAATTGGTGACCCCTGTGTGATACTTTAAACTGAAGAGCACCATTTAAATTGACCTGATCTAGTCCTTTAACAATTTTGTACATTTCAATCATGTCCCCCCTTAATCTCCTATACTTGAGTGAGTACATATCTAATGCCACAAGCCTTTCTCCATATTCTAAGCTACCTATTCCACTGATGAGTTTTGTTGCTTTGCGTTGCACTCTTTCTAACTTGTCTATATCTTTTTCTAGGTAGGGGCTCCAAGCTTGCACAGAATATTCCAAGTGGGGTCGCACATATGCTAAGTACAGTTTTTTCATGACTTCCTTGCTCTTATATGTCACACTTCTATTAATGAGTCCCAGCATTCTGAGTGCCCTGTTCCTCGCTGAGCTACATTGTTTCTCTGCTTTAAGGTCTTTTGAAACCAACACACCTAAGTCCCTTTCCTCTTCAATAACATCCAGTTCCCTCCCTCCCATTGTATATCTGAAAGTCTCACCTCCAGACCCCAGATGCATAACTTTACACTTGTCATAGTTGAATGACATCTGCCATTGATCAGCCCACTTTGTTAAGTCCTCCAAGTCTAGTTGAATATTACTAGATTGATCACAACTGTTTGCCACTCCTACCAGCTTGATGTCATCAGCAAATTTGAACACTCTATTCCTCAGCCCTACCTCAATGTTATTCACAAAGATGATAAAGAGAAGTGGCCCTAGAACAGAGCCCTGTGGTACTCCACTCAGAACATCCTTCCAATCAGATTTACATCCATTTAACATTACCCTTTGCTTCCTTCCCCTCAACCATGCTTCAATCCAACCTAGAACTTTTCCAACAATCCCATGTTGCTGTAGTTGATGAATTAGCCTCCTATGTGGAACTTTATCAAAAGCTTTGCTAAAGTCCAAGTATACAACATCCATCCTGCTTTGATTGTCTACTTCTTTAGTAACATACTCCATGAACTCCAAAAGGTTAGTTAAACAAGACCTTCGAGATCGAAATCCATGTTGAGTATCCCTTAAAAGATTGTGCCTATCAAGATGAATCTGAACATTCTGTTTAACCAGATTTTCTAGTACCTTGCAAACTATTGAGGTCAAACTGACTGGCCTGTAGTTCCCTACACACTTCCTACTTCCCTTTTTGAAAATTGGAACTACATTTGCATTTCTCCAATCTTCAGGCACTTCAGAGTATTCCATAGACCGCCTGAAAAGTATACCTAGAGGAACTGCTAAAGCTTTAGCACACTCTACTAAGACCCTAGCATATATATCATCCGGTCCAGAAGCTTTATTAGGTTTTATATTCTGCAACTGCTTTTCTACAGCTTCTGTAGTTATTGTAAGATACTCCAACCTATCACCTGTCATGGCATGTGATTCAGTTGTTTCTATTCTACCAGAATTCTCTTTAGTAAAGACTGATGAGAATTGCTTGCTTAAGGATTCCACAATATCACAATCATCAACCACTAATTCCCCATCTATCTCCAGTGGTCCTACACCACACTTTTTAGCCTTAAATTTGTAGAAACTAAAGAATCTCTTAGCATTACCTGCTTAACATTCCCGAGCTAATTTGATTTCAGCCAGTCTTTTAGATGCCCTAACACACCTTCTAACTTTATTTCTAGCTATTTGATATGATTTGAGGTTTACCTCAGAGTTAGCATATTTTAGTTTCTTGAATGCCTGCTTCTTTGACTCCAGTAAATGCTTTACTTCCCTGGTCAGCCATGAAGGGTGCTTAACCCTGGTTAATCTAATTTGCCTATTGGGAATGAACCTATCCTGACCTTGAAATAGTTTATATTTTATCATTCTCCACATTTCATAAGCATCTAAGCCTTTCAATAAGTCTTCCCAATGAATTTCATTCAGGAAGATCCTGAACTCATTGTAATTCCCTTTAGCAAAATTTGGAATCAATGTCTTATTGGTTCCTACATTTCCAACATACAATGAGAAGCGTATAATGTTGTGATCACTATTACCCAAAGTCTCTCCTATGTTCACATTTTGTACAAAATTTTCCTCATTAGTAAGCACAAGATCTAACATTTCATTCTCCCTTGTAGGTTCATGTATCATTTAAAAACGAAATTCTCCTCAAAACAATCCATGAAGCTTCTTCCTGATTTGCTTAGACCTATAGTTTTGCTTCCCAATCCTGTTATGTTGAAATCCCCCAACAAAACAGTTCTCTCCTGTACTCTCCTACTTATCTCTTCCTGCATCAACCTGTCCGTGTTTTCATTCTGGTCTGGAGGTCTATAGAAGGCCCCAACCCTAAATTTTGTTCCATTTTTGAGAATGATATCTAACCACAAGGATTCTACACCTTCATTATGTCCACTATCTTCTATGGAATGACATTTCATTACTTGTCTGACATACAACAGTATACCTCCTCCTATCCTTGCCTGCCTTTGATAAGCATGCATGTTGTAGCCTGTCAATTCAAATTCTTGCAAGTTGTCTCCAAAAATGCTTTCATTAACCCATGCCTCTGTTATGCATACCAAATCTAGCTTTTCAGACAACATATAAGCATGCAGTTCCCCAATTTTGTTCCTAACACTTCTGGCATTGACGTAAAAACATGATAAACCATTCCTTCCCTTGTTTGCAAGACTTCTCTCTCTACCAGCTACATCCCCCCATGACCTGCCCAGTTTCCCTGTTTTCCTATTGAGAGCCTCCTCATACCTATTGCTGAGCAATTCAACTCCTCTCTTGCTCAAATGTAGCCCATCTAATGCAAACATTTCAGTCTTCCCCCAGAAATCCCCCCACAAATCCAAGAACCCCACCCCAAGTTCCTTACAAATCTTGGCCACCCTGGTATTCAGCCCAATGGCCCTTGAGTACCACTCTATGCTTGCGTTAACCATAGGGAGGATGGATGTTACCATTCCTCGTTTCCTGCTTACAGCTAACCTACCTATCAAAGCCCTATACTCTTGTATTGTTTCCTCTGTTTTTGCTTTTCCTACATCATTTACACCAACCTGCACAATTACTGTTGTGCTCTCTCCACTACCCTTCATTACTCCTTCTATCCTATCACCAACATCCTTTACCTGGGCCCCTGGGTAGCAAACACGAGTCCGTTTGTTGGGGTTCCTGCTACAAAAAGTACGGTCCATGTACCTCACTCTTGAGTCCCCTATAACTAAAACCTCTCCCTCTCTATCATCAGCTACCTGGTCATTCCTACCTTCCTCCTTAGCAGCATTACTATCTCTCTCCTGCAGTACCTCAAACCTGTTATTAGTTTCAATTCCATTGTCAATTTTCCTTAAAGCTAGTCTCGTACTCTGGCGTCTAGCTACTTTCCACTCTCCACTATCATGGTCCATACTATCTCCACCCCTATCACTCCTAGTCTCCTGCACCTGGCTTGCCTGACTGACATTTCCTATGGCGGGCCCTGCCACCAATCACTTCAGGCGCTCCACCTCCCTTACTAACATATCTACTTTCTTGCTCAAGTCCCCAATGACTACCATACACTTACACTTCCCACAGTCACCTTCCATTTTTTTTCTTATCTTTTTCTCTTTTTTTCTAAATTTAAAGTTATCCCGACTCCCACCAGCTACAAACTCCAACTAAACCAAACTAAATATTTATTTATTATAAAAAAGAAAAGGAAAAAAAAAAAAAGGATTAAAAAAGCCTAGATACCTTTCCAATTACACCAGTATATTGAAAATATACCTAGTGGTAATTTAAGCTCACTATTTTAGTCCTAATCTCTATCTTAAACTTAAACACCAAAAATCACTGACTTATTCCTCTACACTACAGAAACCTAAGCCACGAGGCCGCGCCAGCCGTCTGCAAAGCGTTCACGTAGCCGATCAATAATTATAGAAGCTACCTAGTGTAATTTAAGCTCTCTATTTTAATCTTAAACTCTATCTTAAACCTAAACACCAAGCGGACGCAGACTTATTCCTCTATGCTAACAGAAACCTAAACCACGTGGCCGCTCCACCCGTCTACAAAGCGTCCACGTGGCCGATCGATAATTCTAGAAGCTAAAATTATGGTTGTTAAAAGGAAACCTATGAGACAAAACTATGCAAATATATGCACAGAAGCAACCGCCAAACACCCATCCACAGCCAAGCCCAGCACACTGCCCGGTTCCGCAACGACTTATCTGTAAAGCAGGACCTCCACACTGACGTGTTTCCACCTTGACACCTGGCGGCCAACTCTTCGCCCGCGACCAATCGGCGTGAGAGATTGGTGACGCTACATGACTCAACGGTCGACGTGTCGTAAAGCCAATAACCAACCAACCAACCAATCTGTCTTGCTGGGTATCGTTCCAATTGCTTTCCAAAATCGAGCTTCCTTTGTAGGGTATTCCAGCAAACCCGGGTGACAGGGAAGCCAATAATGATAGCGTTTGGCAGGGATACTGATAGTGTAGGGGATTCAATTTCATTTTAAATTCCAACGGAATCTCCGGAATAGAAAGCGCTGCATTATCGTCTTTGTTCGAATCCTGGCATGACCTTTCTGGAGAAGTTCGTCGTTCTCAAATTCAGCAGTCTTGTAGATATGTTAAATTCGCCTTGCAGTGATAGTCTATGGTTTGCCTCGATTGCACGATAATTGGTTCTCAATTTTAGCTGGTTCTTCCAAGCCACCGGCTCTCCAACCAATAGCCGTCAATGCCCTTGTCTTGACCAGGCTGAGATTTAAGCAATATGACAACTTGTGCAGCAGTCTCAACGGTTCAACGGTTCAGCGGTGGCACCAAATTCAACACAAGTTCATGCCTCCAAATCACCGGGCAGGCATGACTGACAGTGACAGGCAACCGTCGGGCGACGTACGTGTCTCACCTTCTCCCACTCGGTTATATCTTACCGTGTCGACAGTTCAGTCGTGTCTGGGACAGAGCCGCGCGCGAGAGAGGGTCCAATCGCTCATGGGGAGGGGCGACGCCCCGTCCTGCCGACCTATTGCGTCACACCGCGAAGGG
This sequence comes from Ashinkailepas kermadecensis, assembly GCA_034440615.1. Lineage (NCBI taxonomy): Eukaryota > Metazoa > Arthropoda > Thecostraca > Neolepadidae > Ashinkailepas > Ashinkailepas kermadecensis. The sequence continues at coordinate 55,357 of JAOTOM010001969.1, read as the reverse complement.
AGGGGATCCGGTCATCGCACTCCCGACCAGTCCCCCGGCCCCACATGTGCCGCACGGTACAATGGTGACACGGGTGTCACAATGATGACACCCGACCGCGTCGTGTCACAATGACACAGCATCGGCCGGCCGCCCGTCGGCACGCCAGCACCGGATCTGACTCAATATTCGGATGTGCAGAACATTTGTGGCCACTTCGGCCCGTGGCGTCCCCTGCCGAGGTCAGTGGCGTCCCCTGCCGGGGTCAGTGACGTCCCCTGTCGAGGTCAGTGGCGTCCCCTACCGAGGTCAGTGACGTCCCCTGCCGTGGTCAGTGACGTCCCCTGCCGAGGTCAGTGGAGTCCCCTGCCGAGGTCAGAGGCGTCCCCTACCGAGGTCAGTGGCGTCCCCTGCCGAGGTCAGAGGCGTCCCCTACCGAGGTCAGAGGCGTCCCCTACCGAGGTCAGTGGAGTCCCTGCCGAGGTCAGAGGCGTCCCCTACCGAGGTCAGGGCGTCCCCTACCGAGGTCAGTGGCGTCCCCTGCCGGGGTCAGTGACGTCCCTGTCGAGGTCAGTGGCGTCCTACCGAGGTCAGTGGCGTCCCTACCGAGGTCAGTGACGTCCCCTGCCGTGGTCAGTGGCGTCCCTACCGAGGTCAGTGACGTCCCTGCCGAGGTCAGTGGCGTCCCTGTCGAGGTCAGTGGCGTCCCCTACCGAGGTCAGTGACGTCTCCTACCGAGGTCAGTGGCGTCCCCTGTCGAGGTCAGTGGCGTCCCCTGCCGAGGTCAGTGGCGTCCCTGCCGAGGTCAGTGGCGTCCCTACCGAGGTCAGTGGTGTCCCCTACCGAGGTCAGTGGTGTCCCTGCCGAGGTCAGTGGCGTCCCCTGCCGAGGTCAGTGGTGTCCCCTGCCGAGGTCAGTGGCGTCCCCTGCCGAGGTCAGTGGCGTCCCCTGCCGAGGTCAGTGGCGTCCCTACCGAGGTCAGTGGCGTCCCCTACCGAGGTCAGTGGCGTCCCCTGCCGAGGTCAGTGGCGTCCCCTACCGAGGTCAGTGACGTCCCCTGCCGAGGTCAGTCGCGTCCCCTACCAAGGTCAGTGGTGTCCCCTACCGAGGTCAGTGGCGTCCCTACCGAGGTCAGTGGCGTCCCCTGCCGAGGTCAGTGGCGTCCCCTACCGAGGTCAGTGACGTCCCCTGCCGAGGTCAGTGGCGTCCCCTACCAAGGTCAGTGGTGTCCCCTACCGAGGTCAGTGGCGTCCCCTGTCGAGGTCAGTGGCGTCCCCTACCGAGGTCAGTGTCGTCCCTACCGAGGTCAGTGGCGTCCCTACCGAGGTCAGGTCGTCCCTACCGAGGTCAGTGTCGTCCCCTACCGAGGTCAGTGACGTCCCTGCCGAGGTCAGTGTCGTCCCTACCGAGGTCAGTGTCGTCCCTACCGAGGTCAGTGGCGTCCCCTACCGAGGTCAGTGGCGTCCCCTACCGAGGTCAGTGTCGTCCACTACCGAGGTCAGTGGCGTCCCCTGTCGAGGTCAGTGGCGTCCCTGCCGAGGTCAGTGACGTCCCTGCCGAGGTCAGTGTCGTCCCTACCGAGGTCAGTGTCGTCCCTACCGAGGTCAGTGGCGTCCCCTACCGAGGTAAGTGTCGTCCCTGCCGAGGTCAGTGGCGTCCCTACCGAGGTCAGTGGCGTCCCTGCCGAGGTCAGTGGCCACTACCGGGGTCAGTGGCGTCCCCTGCCGAGGTCAGTGGCGTCCCTGTCGAGGTCAGTGTCGTCCCCTACCAAGGTCAGTGGCGTCCCCTGTCGAGGTCAGTGGCGTCCCTGCCGAGGTCAGTGACGTCCCCTGCCAAGGTCAGTGGCGTCCCTACCGAGGTCAGTGGCGTCCCTGCCGAGGTCAGTGGCGTCCCCTGTCGAGGTCAGTGGCGTCCCCTACCGAGGTCAGTGGCGTCCCCTGTCGAGGTCAGTGGCGTCCCTGCCGAGGTCAGTGGCGTCCCTGCCGAGGTCAGTGGCGTCCCCTGCCGAGGTCAGTGGCGTCCCCTGCCGAGGTCAGTGGCGTCCCCTGCCGAGGTCAGTGGCGTCCCTGCCGAGGTCAGTGGCGTCCCCTGCCGAGGTCAGTGGCAGGTCAGTGGCGTCCCTGCCGAGGTCAGTGGCGTCAGTCAGTGGCAGGTCAGTGGCGTCCCTGCCGAGGTCAGTGTCAGGTCAGTGCGCCGACACGTGCCGACCGAATGTCTGGGATCCGCTCGGAGCGCGGATCCCACGATACATGAGGGCAGCCGTGATTAGGCCGGTAAATGCATTCGAAAGAGGGGTACAAAATGTACTTCCTTGCTGTCTGAGCTCGCACTCGTTTCCATCTGTATCACCTCTTACGGAATAGCTAGAGGTGGAAAATACGTCTGGCGGAAGGTGGGAGTCCTGATTGAAATCCGATGGATCCAGTTGCCAGTTCGGCTTCAACAATAATTGAGAGCTATTTTAGGGTGTTGCTCCCATTCACTTTCCTCTGATGGTGTCGTGGCTCGGTATTGCAATATTACAGGGCTGGGGTTTGGAGCAATAACGCTGGCTCAGAGACAATCTGTCGGGAGTGTTCGGTCAGAGGTCAGACTAGAGACCGAAGCAGTGGCCTGGAGAGTCCTGAAGCTGAAGCTAAGGTTCGTGATCACTTCCGATAGTACTGGCGTCGTGCTTTCTTATCCGTTTCTTATTACCCAGAAGACTTATCTGCGTTCGGCGAACAATACATCTAGTCGCGCACGAATTAACACTGCCGGAAACTATCGGCGCTACCCACACATCATTTGTCCCTATTGAGATGCCGTATTCCATCCGCAATAGGCGGGCTCGTCCGGGATTTGAACCCGGGACCTCTCGCACCCTAAGCGAGAATCATACCCCTAGACCAACGAGCCGTGTGCTCTATCGTCCACAAGTACCGTTCGGTTGGTTACTTTCACCAGCAGGTGACCCACTGGTCAGACCACGCCCTTCATGCGCTGTGGGGGCGGGTCAGCCTTTCGTTTGTCCTCCAGACGGGCGGCGGTGGTGCTGGCGACTCAGCAGTCTCCCTAGTCACGCGCAGACTACCGTGTTAGTAGGTGTGCGGTAGCTAATGGAGAACAATATCTGGGCAGCTCTGGGATTATGGTATCTCGCTTCCTTTGCTGGTCTGCTGCGGCGCTGTCCTAGCACTGAGCTCTGCCGCGCTGTGGCGCCACCGGCGAATTAGTTCAACTGAGGTGGCAGCACCGTCGCCTCGCAGTCACGGGCTTGTATAGTTGGCCTAGCTGGCCATCTAGATATCCTCCTCCTCAATATGGCGTCCGGACTACACCTCGGGTGTAGTTCGCTCGCCTTGTTCGTCTGGATTTTAACCAAGCAATGACCGAATCTCGGAGTCGGCGCTGTGTACGCTCAGCGTCGAATGCGCAGCAGACAGAGTCACCAACATCCCCAGACCAGTGATACGGAACGTGTCGATGACCGCTGATGTGTGGGGCGGCTGCACGGTGCGACACACTCCGTCCAGTGGAAAAGTCCTGAACTTCTGTGGTAGGAGGAAACATTTTGCCCTCTAATATCTTTGAAATGTCTGCTCTAATTTTTGACACAGTTGCCATTGCAGTCGTCAAGCGATCTGGTGACTCCAATCTGAGAGATGGCGACGCGTCCACCACAATATTTCTCAAGTTAATTTGAGGCGGTGGATGCAATACAATTACCCGAAAATGCCGTACAAGCTCCGTCAGAGTAACCCTTCTCACCATATCGAATCATTTTGCGTAATGCGTTCCCCAGTCGCAGCTGTCCTGGTCATCGTGTGTAGTCACTCCAAGGATTTGACATATCAGCGATCTCCATACAACTGTATCGTTTCAACACGGCCGTTTCTGAAATATCGCTTGCTTCTGTGCTCTACCTCTAGCCACACACCCACCCACCCCTTCATTCTTACTGGTTCCTGGGACGGATATCTGCTCGATAGAAGGCACAGTACACGGTGTGTTCATTCGAAATTATTGCTTTGTAACCTTTGTGGAGATGAACTCTTGTTCTCGTTCGCTACTTTAACAATCGGAAAGCACACGTCAGGTCCTGCAATTAATTTGGGTGGAAAATGAAGGAAAATGATTTGATGGAATTTGGAGTTGATCTTGAAGTACAATGTGGAAACTATTTTCAGAAGCTGCTCCCACAATCGTCTATCAAACGAAGGGCAGGCATTTCAATGTTCCAGGGCTGAAAATTTGAAGCAAGGTCGGCTTAGAAGCAGAACCCGTCGGAACCCACGCGGTGGTTCGGAAGCCGTAGCCAAATACCGGAATCACTTCGGATAGTGCTGGCTTGGTGTCTCCTCAGCCACCCTAATGTAGCATGCGTGTTTTTTTTTCGAGTTGTACGAACATCACGTTCAGTGTTCAAGGATTTGAACAGGAAGTCCTTCATACCTGTGTCAAAACCTGTTCGCAGTTCCCGCATGGCGTTTATCTGAAGTCCTCGCCTTCCATCGGCAATAGGTGGGCTCGTCCGGGATTTGAACCCGGGACCTCTCGCACCCTAAGCGAGAATCATACCCCTAGACCAACGAGCCGTGGGAGAGTCCCACAGCCCACAAGTACCGTTCGGCCGACTACTTTCACGAACAGTGTGACCTACTCTTCTGACCACGCCCTTCCCGGGCTGTGCCAGCGGCTCCGCCCTGCGTTTGACCTCCAGGCAGGCGGTGATAATGCTGTCGGGTCAGCAGTCTCACTACACAAACACATATTGACGTGGCAGTGGTTGTGTGACAAATAGGGGTTAACGGTGTTTGGGGTCAGCCGGCCTGGACTGGATTGTGGTATCGCGTCCATTGAACTGACTTTCCTCAACCATCTGTGTGAGCGGTCGGCTGTGCCGCGCGGCGGCGCCACCAGTGAAAGAGTTTACCTCAGGTGGCAGCACCGTCGCTTCGCCGCCACGTGTACGAACCCGCCGGCTCCACTGGCTGCCTCATGCAGACCTCAGGCGTAGTCTGCGCTTCATCTTATGATGGGTGGTGAGAGCGCAATGATAGTATCTCAGAATCCTCACTGATGCTCACTGATTCCGACAGACACTCGCAGAATCCTAACTGGTACTGGCAATCATTGATACTGATACCAACAGATACTCACAATCCTTACTGATACTCCTACCCACATATACTCACATAATCCTCTCTGATATTCTGGCCATCAAGTTCGCAGCAGGACAGCCCCTGTCTAGATCGATATTGCAGGTCGTCTCCACCAGTACAGACATGTGACCAGATAGTGATCCTCGCACATTTAAATAGTATGCGCGCCTGTATAGTGTTCCCTGCTCATTCCAATGCAAACCCGCAGAAATGGCCATGACTCCTCCCACAGACTGCCAAACTGTGCACAAGCACAGGAGGGATTACCCGAACACCCATAAAATCTCCTGATTACCCAATCAATCATGAAGTCTCTTGATTACCTGATCAATCGTGAAGTCCCGTTTGGCAGCAGCTGACGGATTGTCCTCACATGTGGTTCTCGGATCGTCCAATTCGACGCCTCCTCTCTCAAAGCTGGCCATGTTCTGTGTTTCAGCATAGGCACCGTCAAAGTTGGTAGACTTCATGGGTGATTCAAAAGTGGGAGAAGTGGGAGGGGGATGTGTCCACGACATTATTATGAAATTTGACTTAATGCGTTGAAGATGTAATCAAGTAACCCAAAAATCCCCTTCAAGCCCTTTGAGTATGGCCATTCTCGTCCAAGGTTGAAATTATCTTTTCGAATCCTGGATGTGGGGAGGAACATTTTGCTACCATCAACTTTGAAGACGATAGTTTTAGCTCTGTTTCTTACATCAGAAGTTCCTTTTGATACTTCCCCGTAAGCTTCCGCGTTCTATTAAGGAGCAAAATGTGAGCAGTCATCGTCATCTAACAGCATCATTCAATATTTTGACAAGAAGAGCAGAAAATGTCCTTTTCTTGAGAAGCCATTTCCTGGAGAAGCTAATGTTCTGGATGGGAAAACATCCGGCACATTGCTGTTTTCCAAACCTGTTCTCACAAATATACGACCATTCTGTCCAATAAGTATGTCAACTGCAGCTGTCCTGGTTAACATATGCAACCACTCCAAGGATTTCTCCTACAAACGATCTCGAAGTCACTGCATCGATTGAGCATGATGTTTACGAAAGTTCCGCTTGCTTCTCATTTTCCTCCCTGCCTACGTGCTCTCTGGCTGTGGTCGTCCGACACCTTTCCCAAATCGAACGAACTCGGAGTACTTCAAGGAACCCACCCGTAGTTTCAATTGCATTTTCAACTCCAATGGGTTTTGAAATAGCAACGGGCTCCGGGATAGAAGACATTGAAGTGTACGTCATGTTCCTTCGAAATACTGGCCTGACATTTTTGAGGGAACTTGGTTTGCTATTAATACAATTGGAAAGCACAATCGTCTGATCATTACCACGTTCGGAATAGCCAGATATTAGTAAATAATTATGGTGGGCAGTGGTTGAAAATGAAAATGATGGTATACAATTTAAGAAAAATGGGATAAAATTGCTGACCTGATATATATTGAACCCAAAGTATAATTGGGAAGCTATGTTCAAGAGCTGCTCCCACTATCTTGAGTGCAGAGGAATCGTGGGTTTCAATATGTAAGCATGCACGGTGGGCTCTTGACCTGGCGCTTCTTTCGCGGTCTCCAAGGCGCGTATTTTTACGCGTATTCTACTAATTTTACGTTGGCGCGCCCGATACTTGAACTGTGTGTCCCTTGCACTTTTTGTTGCAGGCCGTCCTCAGTTCGCACACGGTGTTTATCTAAATTATCCGCCTCCCACCGGCAATACGTGGGCTCGTCCGGGATTTGAACCCGGGACCTCTCGCACCCTAAGCGAGAATCATACCCCTAGACCAACGAGCCGTGGGAGAGTCCCACAGCCCACAAGTACCGTTCGGCCGACTACTTTCACGAACAGTGTGACCTACTCTTCTGACCACGCCCTTCCCGGGCTGTGCCAGGGGCTCCGCCCTGCGTTTGACCTCCAGGCAGGCGGTGGTAATGCTGTCGGGTCAGCAGTCCCACTACCATACACATATTGGCGTGGTAGTGGTTGTGTGACAAATAGGGGTTGACGGTGTTTGGGGTCAGCCGGCCTGGACTGGATTGTGGTATCGCGTCCATTGAACTGACCTGCCTCAACCATCTGTGTGAGCGGTCGGCTGTGCCGCGCGGCGGCGCCACCAGTGAAGGAGTTTACCTCAGGTGGCAGCACCGTCGCTTCGCCTCCACGTGTATGAACCCGCCGGCTCCACTGGCTGCCTCATCGAGACCTCAGGCGTGGTCCGCGCTTCATCTTCTGATGGGTGGTGAGAGCGCAATGATAGTATCTCAGAATCCTCACTGATGCTCACTGATTCCGACAGACACTCGCAGAATCCTAACTGGTACTGGCAATCATTGATACTGATACCAACAGATACTCACAATCCTTACTGATACTCCTACCCACATATACTCACATAATCCTCTCTGATATTCTGGCCATCAAGTTCGCAGCAGGACAGCCCCTGTCTAGATCGATATTGCAGGTCGTCTCCACCAGTACAGACATGTGACCAGATAGTGATCCTCGCACATTTAAATAGTATGCGCGCCTGTATAGTGTTCCCTGCTCATTCCAATGCAAACCCGCAGAAATGGCCATGACTCCTCCCACAGACTGCCAAACTGTGCACAAGCACAGGAGAGGATTACCCGAACACCCATAAAATCTCCTGATTACCCAATCAATCATGAAGTCTCTTGATTACCTGATCAATCGTGAAGTCCCGTTTGGCAGCAGCTGACGGATTGTCCTCACATGTGGTTCTCGGATCGTCCAATTCGACGCCTCCTCTCTCAAAGCTGGCCATGTTCTGTGTTTCAGCATAGGCACCGTCAAAGTTGGTAGACTTCATGGGTGATTCAAAAGTGGGAGAAGTGGGAGGGGGATGCGTCCACGACATTATTATGAAATTTGACTTAATGCGTTGAAGATGTAATCAAGTAACCCAAACATCCCCTTCAAGCCCTTTGAGTATGGCCATTCTCGTCCAAGGTTGAAATTATCTTTTCGAATCCTGGATGTGGGGAGGAACATTTTGCTACCATCAACTTTGAAGACGATAGTTTTAGCTCTGTTTCTTACATCAGAAGTTCCTTTTGATACTTCCCCGTAAGCTTCCGCGTTCTATTAAGGAGCAAAATGTGAGCAGTCATCGTCATCTAACAGCATCATTCAATATTTTGACAAGAAGAGCAGAAAATGTCCTTTTCTTGAGAAGCTATTTCCTGGAGAAGCTAATGTTCTGGATGGGAAACATCCGGCACATTGCTGTTTTCCAAACCTGTTCTCACAAATATACGACCATTCTGTCCAATAAGTATGTCAACTGCAGCTGTCCTGGTTAACATATGCAACCACTCCAAGGATTTCTCCTACAAACGATCTCGATGTCACTGCATCGATTGAGCATGATGTTTACGAAAGTTCCGCTTGCTTCTCATTTTCCTCCCTGCCTACGTGCTCTCTTGGCTGTGGTCGTCCGACACCTTTCCCAAATCGAGCGTACTCGGAGTACTTCAAGGAACCCACCCGTAGTTTGAATTGCATTTTCAACTCCAATGGGTTTTGAAATAGCAACGGGCTCCGGGATAGAAGACATTGAAGTGTACGTCATGTTCCTTCGAAATACTGGCCTGACATTTTTGAGGGAACTTGGTTTGCTATTAATACAATTGGAAAGCACAATCGTCTGATCATTACCACGTTCGGAATAGCCAGATATTAGTAAATAATTATGGTGGGCAGTGGTTGAAAATGAAAATGATGGTATACAATTTAAGAAAAATGAGATAAAATTACTGACCTGATATATATTTAACCCAAAGTATAATTGGGAAGCTATGTTCAAGAGCTGCTCCCACTATCTTGAGTGCAGAGGAATCGTGGGTTTCAATATGTAAGCATGCACGGTGGGCTCTTGACCTGGCGCTTCTTTCGCGGTCTACAAGGCGCGTATCTTTACGCGTATTCTACTAATTTTACGTTGGCGCGCCCGATACTTGAACTGTGTGTCCCTTGCACTTTTTGTTGCAGGCCGTCCGCAGTTCGCACACGGTGTTTATCTAAATTATCCGCCTCCCACCGGCAATACGTGGGCTCGTGCGGGATTTGAACCCGGGACCTCTCGCACCCTAAGCGAGAATCATACCCCTAGACCAACGAGCCGGGGGGAGACTCACAGCCCACAAGTACCATTCGGCCGGCCACTTTCACCAGCAGTGTGACCTCCTCTTCTGACCACGCCCTTCCTGGGCTGTGCCAGCGGCTCCGCCCTGCGTTTGACCTCCAGGCGGGCGGTGGTAATGCTGTCGGGTCAGCAACCTCACTACACAAACACATATTGACGTGGCAGTGGTTGTGTGACAAATAGGGGTTGACGGTGTTTGGGTCAGCCGGCCTGGACTGGATTGTGGTATCGCGTCCATTGAACTGACCTGCCTCAACCATCTGTGTGAGCGGTCGCCTGTGCCGCGCGGCGGCGCCACTAGTGAAGGAGTTTACCTCAGGTGGCAGCACCGTCGCTTCGCCTCCACGTGTATGAACCCGCCGGCTCCACTGGCTGCCTCATCGAGACCTCAGGCTTGGTCCTCGCTTCATCTTCTGATGGGTGGTGAGAGCGCAATGATAGTATCTCAGAATCCTCACTGATGCTCACTGATTCCGACAGACACTCGCAGAATCCTAACTGGTACTGACAATCATTGATACTCACTGATACCAACAGATACTCACAATCCTTACTGATACTCATAACAGATACAATCCTTATTGATACTCATACCCACATATACTCACATAATCCTCTCTGATATTCTGGCCATCAAGTTCGCAGCAGGACAGCCTCTGTCTATATCGATATTGCTGGTCGTCTCCACCAGTACAGACATGTGACCAGATAGTGCTCCTCGCACATTTCAATAGTATGCGCGCCTGTATAGTGTTTCCTGCTCATTCCAATGCAAACCCGCAGAAATGGCCATCATTCCTCCCACAGACTGCCAAACTGTGCACAAGCACAGGAGAGATACCCGAACACCCATGAAGTCTCCTGATTACCCAATCAATCATGAAGTCTCGTGATTACCTGCTCACTCGTCAAGTCCCCTATTAAGGAGCAAAATTTGAGCAGTCGTCGTCATCAAACAGCACCATTCAATATTTTGGCAAGAAGAGCAGAAGATTTCCTTTCCTTTAGAAGCTATTTCCTGGAGAAGCTAATGTTCTGGATGGGAAACATCCCGTTGCGAATTATCAATTCTGGTCGAAGGGCCCTAAACCCCAAATAACTAACTCCGGCACGTTGCTGTTTTCCAACCCTGTCCTCACCAATATACAGCCATTCTGTCAAATAAGTATGTCAACTGCAGCTGTCCTGGTTAACAGGTGCAACCACTCGTGGGATTTCTCCTACAAACGATCTCGAAGTCACTGCATCGATTGAGCATGATCTTTACGAAAGTTTCGCTTGCTTCTCATTTTCCTGCCTGCCTACGTGTTCTCTGGCTGGGGTCGTCCGACGCCCTTCCCAAATCGAGCGTACTCGGCGTACTTCAAGGAACCCGTAGTTTGAATTGCATTTTCAACTCCAATGGGTTTTGAAATAGCAACGGGCTCCGGGATAGAAGACATTGAAGTGTACGTCATGTTCCTTCGAAATACTGGCGTGACATTTTTCAGGGAACTTGGTTTGCTATTAATACAATTCGAAACCACAATCGTCTGATCATTACCACGTTCGGAATAGCCGCATATTAGTAAATAATTATGGTGGGCAGTGGTTGAAAATGAAAATGATGGGATACAATTTAAGAAAAATGGGATAAAATTGCAAACCTAATATATATTGAACCCTAAGTATAATTGGGAAGCTATGTTCAAGAGCTCCTCCCACTATCTTGAGTCCAGAGGAATCGTGAGTAGGTGTTTCAATATGTAAGCATGCACGGTGGGCTCTTGACCTGGCGCTTCTTTTGCGGTCTCCGAGGCGCGTATTTTTACGCGTATTGTACGAAATTTACGTTGGCGCGCCCGATACTTGAACTGTGTGTCCCTTGCACTTTTTGTTGCAGGCCGTCCTCAGTTCGCACACGGTGTTTATCTAAATTATCCGCCTCCCACCGGCAATACGTGGGCTCGTCCGGGATTTGAACCCGGGACCTCTCGCACCCTAAGCGAGAATCATACCCCTAGACCAACGAGCCGTGTTAGTGCCCCACAGCCCACAAGTACCATTCGGCCGGCCACTTTCACCAGCAGTGTGACCTCCTCTTCTGACCACGCCCTTCCTGGGCTGTGCCAGCGGCTCCGCCCTGCGTTTGACCTCCAGGCGGGCGGTGGTAATGCTGTCGGGTCAGCAACCTCACTACACAAACACATATTGACGTGGCAGTGGTTGTGTGACAAATAGGGGTTAACGGTGTTTGGGGTCAGCCGGCCTGGACTGGATTGTGGTATCGCGTCCATTCGACTGACTTTCCTCAACCATCTGTGTGAGCGGTCGGCTGTGCCGCGCGGCGGCGCCACCAGTGAAGGAGTTTACCTCAGGTGGCAGCACCGTCGCTTCGCCTCCACGTGTACGAACCCGCCGGCTCCACTGGCTGCCTCATGCAGACCTCAGGCGTGGTCCGCGCTTCATCTTATGATGGGTGGTGAGAGCGCAATGATAGTATCTCAGAATCCTCACTGATGCTCACTGATTCCGACAGACACTCGCAGAATCCTAACTGGTACTGGCAATCATTGATACTGATACCAACAGATACTCACAATCCTTACTGATACTCCTACCCACATATACTCACATAATCCTCTCTGATATTCTGGCCATCAAGTTCGCAGCAGGACAGCCCCTGTCTAGATCGATATTGCAGGTCGTCTCCACCAGTACAGACATGTGACCAGATAGTGATCCTCGCACATTTAAATAGTATGCGCGCCTGTATAGTGTTCCCTGCTCATTCCAATGCAAACCCGCAGAAATGGCCATGACTCCTCCCACAGACTGCCAAACTGTGCACAAGCACAGGAGGGATTACCCGAACACCCATAAAATCTCCTGATTACCCAATCAATCATGAAGTCTCTTGATTACCTGATCAATCGTGAAGTCCCGTTTGGCAGCAGCTGACGGATTGTCCTCACATGTGGTTCTCGGATCGTCCAATTCGACGCCTCCTCTCTCAAAGCTGGCCATGTTCTGTGTTTCAGCATAGGCACCGTCAAAGTTGGTAGACTTCATGGGTGATTCAAAAGTGGGAGAAGTGGGAGGGGGATGTGTCCACGACATTATTATGAAATTTGACTTAATGCGTTGAAGATGTAATCAAGTAACCCAAAAATCCCCTTCAAGCCCTTTGAGTATGGCCATTCTCGTCCAAGGTTGAAATTATCTTTTCGAATCCTGGATGTGGGGAGGAACATTTTGCTACCATCAACTTTGAAGACGATAGTTTTAGCTCTGTTTCTTACATCAGAAGTTCCTTTTGATACTTCCCCGTAAGCTTCCGCGTTCTATTAAGGAGCAAAATGTGAGCAGTCATCGTCATCTAACAGCATCATTCAATATTTTGACAAGAAGAGCAGAAAATGTCCTTTTCTTGAGAAGCCATTTCCTGGAGAAGCTAATGTTCTGGATGGGAAACATCCGGCACATTGCTGTTTTCCAAACCTGTTCTCACAAATATACGACCATTCTGTCCAATAAGTATGTCAACTGCAGCTGTCCTGGTTAACATATGCAACCACTCCAAGGATTTCTCCTACAAACGATCTCGAAGTCACTGCATCGATTGAGCATGATGTTTACGAAAGTTCCGCTTGCTTCTCATTTTCCTCCCTGCCTACGTGCTCTCTGGCTGTGGTCGTCCGACACCTTTCCCAAATCGAACGAACTCGGAGTACTTCAAGGAACCCACCCGTAGTTTGAATTGCATTTTCAACTCCAATGGGTTTTGAAATAGCAACGGGCTCCGGGATAGAAGACATTGAAGTGTACGTCATGTTCCTTCGAAATACTGGCCTGACATTTTTGAGGGAACTTGGTTTGCTATTAATACAATTGGAAAGCACAATCGTCTGATCATTACCACGTTCGGAATAGCCAGATATTAGTAAATAATTATGGTGGGCAGTGGTTGAAAATGAAAATGATGGTATACAATTTAAGAAAAATGGGATAAAATTGCTGACCTGATATATATTGAACCCAAAGTATAATTGGGAAGCTATGTTCAAGAGCTGCTCCCACTATCTTGAGTGCAGAGGAATCGTGGGTTTCAATATGTAAGCATGCACGGTGGGCTCTTGACCTGGCGCTTCTTTCGCGGTCTCCAAGGCGCGTATTTTTACGCGTATTCTACTAATTTTACGTTGGCGCGCCCGATACTTGAACTGTGTGTCCCTTGCACTTTTTGTTGCAGGCCGTCCTCAGTTCGCACACGGTGTTTATCGAAATTATCCGCCTCCCACCGGCAATACGTGGGCTCGTCCGGGATTTGAACCCGGGACCTCTCGCACCCTAAGCGAGAATCATACCCCTAGACCAACGAGCCGTGTTAGTGTCCCACAGCCCACAAGTACCGTTCGGCCGGCCACTTTCACCAGCAGTGTGACCTACTCTTCTGACCACGCCCTTCCCGGGCTGTGCCAGCGGCTCCGCCCTGCGTTTGACCTCCAGGCAGGCGGTGGTAATGCTGTCGGGTCAGCAGCCTCACCACACAAACACATATTGACGTGGCAGTGGTTGTGTGACAAATAGGGGTTAACGGTGTTTGGGGTCAGCCGGCCTGGACTGGATTGTGGTATCGCGTCCATTCGACTGACTTTCCTCAACCATCTGTGTGAGCGGTCGGCTGTGCCGCGCGGCGGCGCCACCAGTGAAGGAGTTTACCTCAGGTGGCAGCACCGTCGCTTCGCCGCCACGTGTACGAACCCGCCGGCTCCACTGGCTGCCTCATGCAGACCTCAGGCGTGGTCTGCGCTTCATCTTATGATGGGTGGTGAGAGCGCAATGATAGTATCTCAGAATCCTCACTGATGCTCACTGATTCCGACAGACACTCGCAGAATCCTAACTGGTACTGGCAATCATTGATACTCACTGATACCAACAGATACTCACAATCCTTACTGATACTCATAACAGATACTCACAATCCTTACTGATACTCATACCCACATATACTCACATAATCCTCTCTGATATTCTGGCCATCAAGTTCGCAGCAGGACAGCCTCTGTCTAGATCGATATTGCAGGTCGTCTCCACCAGTACAGATATGTGACCAGATAGTGCTCCTCGCACATTTCAATAGTATGCGCGCCTCTATAGTGTTCCCTGCTCATTCCAATGCAAACCCGCAGAAATGGCCATCACTCCTCCCACAGACTGCCAAACTGTGCACAAGCACAGGAGGGATTACCCGAACACCCATAAAATCTCCTGATTACCCAATCAATCATGAAGTCTCTTGATTACCTGATCAATCGTGAAGTCCCGTTTGGCAGCAGCTGACGGATTGTCCTCAAATGTGGTTCTCGGATCGTCCAATTCGACGCCTCCTCTCTTAAAGCTGGACATGTTCTGTGTTTCAGCATAGGCACCGTCAAAGTTGGTAGACTTCATGGGTGATTCAAAAGTGGGAGAAGTGGGAGGGGGATGCGTCCACGACATTATCATGAAATTTGACTTAATGCGTTGAAGATGTAATCAAGTAACCCAAAAATCCCCTTCAAGCCCTTTGAGTATGGCCATTCTCGTCCAAGGTTGAAATTATCTTTTCGAATCCTGGATGTGGGGAGGAACATTTTGCTACCATCAACTTTGAAGACGATAATTTTAGCTGTGTTTCTTACATCAGAAGTTCCTTTCGATACTTCCCCGTAAGCTTCTGCCGTTCTATTAAGGAGCAAAATGTGAGCAGTCATCGTCATCTAACAGCATCATTCAATATTTTGACAAGAAGAGCAGAAAATGTCATTTTCTTGAGAAGCTATTTCCTGGAGAAGCTAATGTTCTGGAATGGAAACATCCGGCACATTGCTGTTTTCCAAACCTGTTCTCACAAATATACGACCATTCTGTCCAATAAGTATGTCAACTGCAGCTGTCCTGGTTAACATATGCAACCACTCCAAGGATTTCTCCTACAAACGATCTCGAAGTCACTGCATCGATTGAGCATGATCTTTACGAAAGTTCCGCTTGCTTCTCATTTTCCTCCCTGCCTACGTGCTCTCTTGCTGTGGTTGCCCGACACCTTTCCAAAATCGAGCGTACTTGGAGTACTTCAAGGAACCCGTAGTTTGAATTGCATTTTAAACTCCAATGGGTTTTGAAATAGCAACGGGCTCCGGGATAGTTGGTTGGTTGGTTATTGGTTTTACGACACGTCGACCGTTGAGTCATATAGCGTCGCCAATCTCTCACGCCGATTGGTCGCGTGCGAAGAGTAGTGACAGGTGAGATTCGAACCCACAATCTTTCGATTGCGAGACGAGCATCTTACCTCTAGACCACTCGTCCCCTGCTCCGGGATAGAAGACATTGAAGTGTACGTCATGTTCCTTCGAAATACTGGCCGGACATTTGTGAGGGAACTTGGTTCGCTATTAATACCATTGGAAAGCACGTTCGAAAGCACGTTCGAAATAGCCAGATATCAGTAAATAAGTATGCTGGGGAGTGGTTGAAAATGAAAATGATGGGATACAATTTCAGAAAAATGGGATAAAATTGGTAACCTGATATATATTGAACCCTAAGTATAATTGGGAAGCTATGTTCAAGAGCTGCTCCCACTATCTTGAGTCCAGAGGAATCGTGGGTAGGTGCTTCAATATGTAACCATGCACTGTGGGCTCTTGACCTGGCGCTTTTTTCGCGGTCTCCAAGGCGCGTATTTTTACGCGTATTCTACGAATTTTACGTTGGCGCGCCCGAGACTTGAAGTGTGTCCCTTGCACTTTTTGTTGCCGGCCGTTCTCAGTTCGCAAAGGGGGGCATTCATAATGTCCACAGGTCACAGTGTCCACAGCTCACAGTGTCCACAAATTCATAATGTCCACAGCTCATAGTGTACACAGGTCACAATGTCCACATGTTCATAACTTCCACAGCTCACAATGTCCACAGCTCATAATGTCCACAGGTCATAATGTCCACAGCTCGCACTGTCCACAGGTCACAATGTCCACAGCTCACAGTGTCCACAGCTCGTAAGTACCACAAGCTCATAACGTCCACAGGTTCATAATGTCCACGAGTTCAAAATATCAACGAGTTCATAATGTCCACCGGTCATACTGTCCACAGCTCATAATGTCCACGAGCTGGAGCTCATAATGTCCACACGTTCATTATTTTCGCAGGTCATAGCGTCCACAGCTCATAATGTCCACAGCTCATATTGTCCACAGCTTATAATGTCCACAGCTCACAACCTCCACAGCTCGTAATGTCCACAGCTCGTAATGTCCACAGGTCACAATGCCCACAAGTTCATAATGTCCACAGTTCATAACGCCCACAGGCCACAATGTCCACACCGTTCCCGCGAAAATATGCTACGTGAAATCATGTTCGACCTTATCGCATTTGACGGCGCGGCAAACGGGAAGACGTAGAAACCTCTGGTTCACCTCTTGTTAACAGATGGCAGGTCGATCAATTCGCGCGAGATGCTGCAGGACGATGAATTCATTCAAGATGTTTCTCGTAATCCGAGTTGGATATTGGCTTACGTTTTATTTTAAGCCTGACGTTTCTTAGTTAATATCGATGCATAGTAGGTAAATGCACCTACTCTTGTGGCTAAATTCTTAAATGCAATGGGATCTAGTCTTAACCCTCGCATTGGTGACGTCCGAATCCTCCTTCGTATTGGTGGCGGGTTCTAGAAACCAACCCGTTAACTTCTTGTTTCTGATCCGAATGACATGTAACTTGGTGGACGCAATCGATGCATTGGGACTTGCTCACGCTAAAAATAGTAAGACAATATACCTGACATAATTAAAGTTATTGTGATATTTTGATCGGCTGCCCGGCACAACCGACGATTTGCCACATCCGGCCATCGGCCCGGCCGCCCGGGGGCCCGGTCGTAAGATGTTTACCAGCTCCGATTTACACTGTCCCCACACCACTGCCCGATGACATTTCGGGGAGAAAGTTGCATGCGCAGATAGCCCAAGCTTTGTGATGCCCACGGTTCCTTCGGATTTTCCCCATCGCAAATAATTTGGTTGCAATCGTTGATGCCCGCAACCCTAACCAGACGACATTTTTCGCCGGCAGTTTGCGCTTCAAGCTGGGAGCCGGCCTGACCACCAGTTCCCACGAATTTCGCCAGCCGTCGAAAAAACGATGGGGTGCGCGCGCTTTCTCAGCGGTGACACCTCCGCAGGACAGATTCTGTAATTAGAAATATTCGGGAGCAGGGAAATGAATTCCACTAAAATGGGCATAGCCGCCGAACCATGTGACCGATTGACATGAAACCAACGCCAATTGTTGTGTCTTACCGCAGCGGAGCAAGGGCCGAAGGCGCTTGTACCCCTAACCATTTGTGTAGCCCTCTTTTGCACTCTCTCTAAAAGCCAACAATCTTTTTCATAACTAGGGGACCAAGCTTGGACACAGTATTCCAAATGCGGCCTGACATAGGCACAGTAAAGCTTCCTGATGATTTCTTCACTTGTGTACGATACATTCCTATTTATTGCCCCAAGCATTCTTAGTGCTCTTTTCCTAGCTTCTTTAGTCTGCTCTGATGCCTCCAATTTTGTGCGCAAAATAACACCTAAATCCTTCTCCTGTTGAGCCACAGCTAGTACTTGGCCACCCATCAAGTATGGATGGTCACCCTGATATGCTGTCTACCTACATGTATGATTTTACACTTATCAGAGTTAAATTTCATTTTTCACTTTTCAGACCACTTCACCAGCTCATCCAAGTCCCTCTGTAGTGAGGCCCTCATTTTGCCCTGTGATAGCCCTAAAGACTTTCAAATCATCGGCAAATTTCAAAACCATACTGCTTAGGCCACTTTCGATGTTATTTACAAATATAATGAACGATAGTGGTCCCAGTACTGACCCCTGGGGGACTCCACTTAGGACGTCTTGCCATGATGACTTTGTACCATTTAACATCACTCTCTGCTGCCTGTCTGAAAGCCATAACTCTATCCATTTTAGAAGGCTACCTGCAATACCATGGACCGGAAACTGCATCATTAACCGTTTATGGGGCACCTTATCAAAGGCCTTACTGAAATCAAGACATGCTACATCAACCTGATGTCATCGATCAAACTGGTCTGTAGCAAAATTAAAGAAGTCCAAGAGATTTGTGAGACATGATCGACCTTTTCTAAACTCATGCTGATAATCTTGAATCAATCGGTTTCCCTCCAGAAAACTAACTATTATATCCTTGATAATTGATTCAAGTATCTTGCAGCCTAGGGATGTGGGACTTACAGGTCTATAGTTCTCAACTTTCCCTCTTTCGCCTTCCTGGAAAATTGGAACTACATTTGCCATTTTCCAATCTTCTGGAATTTCATTTTGTGAAACTGATCTACAAAATATTACACTAAGTGGAATTGCCAGTTCCTTTTCAGCTTCACGCAGTAGCCTAGCATAAATTTCAGCAGGTCCTGCTGCATTGTTTGACTTTATTTTCCTGATATGATTGAGAACAACATCACTATCAATCAAGTCAACATCACTTATCCTATCCCCTGTCACTGACCCATGATCTACGGCTGGCAGATTGGTCATATCTTTCACTGTAAATACTGATTTAAACTGTTTGCTCATCTCCTCAACCATCTGAACATCTTCACTCAATATTGTGTCGTTCACCTCCAGTGGAGCCACTGTGCTAGAAACTTTATGCAGCTTGTAAAAATTAAACAACTTTTTGCTATCTCCATTACAGTTTCTAGCCAAGTCCAATTCTTTGCTCGCTTTTCTGCTCTGGTTTTCTGCTTCACAGCATCTCTAGCTTTTTGATACCTCCTTAGATTTATGATAGTTGAAGCTTCCTTCAACATTCTAAATGCATCCTTCTTAGCCTTAATTGCTCTTTCAAATCTGGTGTAAGCCATGCCGGCTTTCCTACTTGTATTTTGTGCCTTTGCTTTTGGGGCACATGTCTCATCTGAGCTTCCCTTAAGTAAGACTTGAATTTTTCCCACATTTCGCAGGCATTCAAATTGCAGAATTTTTATTCCCATCTAATGTCACCTAAAGTCACTCTTATGCTATCAAAGTCTGCCCTGTTAAAGTTTGGAACCTTTGTTAGATTATCCTTAATTTTACCTGCTACATGTGCTTTAAATCTCATCTCAGGAGGGACGCAGCCCCTCCTGATGGGATTCAACCCTTCCGGCTTTGGCCTACTACACCCTAATGCCCAGTTGGCATCAGTGCTACGGGCTCTTCAAAACAATAACCAGGACAAGACCGACCCGTGGATATTGAGCCTGTGCCCAGCCAGGGCTCTTTTATGTTCATAATGGGGCGCATGCCCGTTCCGGACATATATATATATATATATATATATATATATATATATATATATATATATATATATATATATATATATATAGCCCATATATATAGCCCATATATACATATATATATATATATATATATATATATATATATATATATATATATATATATATATATATATATACATCAAGGTAATATGTGAAGCCAGAGATTGTTTGAATGCAGGCTACCATTAGCTTTCTTTGTATAATAATACGGAGATGAACAACATTAATAACAAATAGAAAGTATGCAATTAGAGGTCATCAATTTAAACTTAAAGTTAACCATAGCAGGACAAGGTTAAGACAGTCATTCTCCACCAACAGGGTAAAAACAGCTCAGGCAAGCATTATAAGGATTAGAGAGGTTCATTTTCAGCATTCCCGGGAAAGCTAATTAACAAATTTGGTCATTAACTAGTTAATTGTGTCCACGGAGTGCAACCAAGAAGAGCCCCTGCCAGTGGCAGCGGAATGACCTCAGTTAAGAGGGGGGGCACCTCAATTTATTCTCAAAATGTATTGGAGGGTCTGTCATATGACCTAATCTACCCCAAAACGTGATATACAGATTATATCCACTTCATTCTGCACCCATGACGTCTACACACTTGATGATTCTTTTCGCAAACATTCCTTCATCCCAACTACGGTGCATCCAGATCCCACCTTTTGACGGGGGACGGAGCTGCAACTTCTTACGCAGGTGTGGAGTGCGGAATGGTCGGGGACCAATTTTCCGTTTTCAGCAATGTATAAATATTTCAAGACCATATATAATGTACTTTATGGACCGGCCTTCGGCCTTCGAAGTTGATGCCTTCGAGCGGCATGCGTGCTCTGGTGGATACAGAACGCCGGTCCTGTTGTGATATAGCGACTGCCAGGCGCACTGGGTTCCAGGTTCAGCATATCACGCAGGTCCGATAGCTACGGGAGGCGTACTTTTTTCCCGATAAGGAGCATGGCCACTGTGTCAGATAATTTTACGCGAAACGTAAAATATCACTTCAGAACACTTATCATAAATGCTTACTCTTCTGGGATTTGGCCACTTAAATCATGCAGTCCAAAGTTCCGTTATTTTTCGGCATTTATTTTTAACACTTCAGCAGAGACAACTAAAGTAGCGCAGCTTTATATATAACATGACTGGCGCGCGAATTTATACCCCGAATCATAACGTCTATTGCATTATTTGGACCAATTGGATCTAATGAGCTAATACTTAAAGTGGCGCAAGTACAAGTACGAGCTATCGAGTGGTACCATTATTTCCTCAGTCATGTACTCGCCGCAACATCTCTGCCAAGTTTGTTTAGGACGTTAAAGTGAACAGGTGATTTCGATGTACATATAAAAAGCACATCATGTAATTTTTTTAATAGGCTTTTTCTTCATTCCGATCGGAGTATGAATTGACTCAGAAATCAGCCAAAATTTGGCGGCTTTATGGTGAAGTCGACTCACTTGAAAAATTGTTGGAGTCGGAGTAGGAGTAGTTGAGTCGCCAATCGTAGCCAGAGTCTTGATGGGTTTGACTGGGAACAAAATACCTGATTTGAACAATAATTATAGGTTTCAAACTTTCGAATAAAAAACATCGTTGCAATACTCTTCAAATACATGGCACTATATGCAAGGCACATGAGCATCGACCTGCTGTGGAAAGTGTCGGCCACTGTCAGGGTTGGTTATTTGATATAGTAATTTAATTCCGTCAGTTGTTTTACAGCTTGCTAACCAACATGAAATTCAAGTTAACTCCGCAATTTTGAGACCTAGTTCGGTCGCATCCGCACTGCGCAGCAGTTTGGATGATCGAGATGGTTTTAATACGGCGAAGAATGTCTCTAAGATGTTCCTGGGGTTTCGACATATTGTGCACATAATAAAACACGACCTTCAATATATCAGGAGGTACTGAGTTTGAATGCAAGAACAAAGACACACGTTATATTATAGTACTCAACGTTTCGGCCAGGGGTCAGCGTCAGGAGCAGGGGGGGGGGGTGAATTCCGGTTGTATAACACAAGCAAAAGTGGGGCACATTGGCCAATACTTGTGACGTCAGACGGCGTGCAGTGTGTAGAACTATAGCATCGGATCTCAACGATGTAAACAAACTCGCAGCCTGGCTGACATGATAGTGCGGAGCGGTGGCGGATGTGATTATTACAGTTAAAAGTCTCGCAAATTGCGCAACATCCGGCGATATCAACGCATTCCTTTCTTTTTGTATTTGCATTCCGAACGTCTGCTGGGACTTTATCTATTTTATTTAGGACTTCACCTATTACCATAACAATGCTCCATAATGGCAACCACAGACAATGCTGAATCGCAACCTCGGATAGTCAGCACATATGCAAGCCGGATGATGTCACCCAGTGCTTTTGGGGCACTAATGTCTCGCACCCCTTTTTGGAGCGGATATATTCTATCTTGTTTATACAACCTTGGTCAGGAGTGATGTTTAAAAAAAAATTACAGCGGCAAAACCCGTGACAACATACACGTGGAATATAGTAAAGCCTCCTCAGTGCTACAGACAATCACAAAAACTCACAACGAACCACAAATAGTAAAACATTATCCACCGGCACACCTCTAAGTCAAAACAGATAACCTACTCTAAATCACACTGTAAACAAGCTGTAACCGGAAACAAAGCCAGGCGTTTAGTACTAAATCCTCTCTGAGGGATTAGTACCAGGTTATCTGATTGTTAAGGTGGCATGAGGAAATATTGGCCTAAATATATTTCCGGCTCATACTTTCTCAGCGATAATTTAGTACAAGACACCCAGCAATGTTTCCGGCTCATTTACGAGTAGGTTATCTGATTGCATAGGTACCCTGAGGAAATATTGGCTTTAAAATAGATTTGACTCACTCTCCCTCAGAGAGGATTTAATACTGAACGCCTGGCTTTGTTTCCGGTTCCAGCTTTTTCCAGTACGATTTAGAGTAGGTTATCTGCTTTGACTTAATGGTGTGCCGGTGGATAATACTTCCCTATTTGTGGTTCGTTGTGAGTTTTTTGTGAGTGTCTGTAGCACTGAGGATACTTTTCTGTACTTCACGTGTATTTTGACACGGGTTTCGCCCGTTATCCATTTGTTTAGAGCATCACTCCTGACGCTGGCAACTGTCCGAAACGTTGAGTACTATAATATAACCTGTGTCATTGTTCTTGCATTCAAACTCAGTACCTCCTGGTGTATTGATGGTCATGTTTTATTCTGTGCACACTATGAGATTGATTTATCTGTATTATTCCTTCCTGCTGCAATCAGTCCTCTAAATGGTTAGCAAGTGCTTAAAGGTGAATGATGCCTTTATTATGTGAAATATGCTTTCAGCTTTCACTGCAATTAATAATACATTTATGGAATTTCTGACGTGCGAAGAAATAGAATGTGTCCTCTGCATAACCATAGCACATCGCTTCGTGCGTATAATTATGGCTGGAGTCGAACCCGGGATATGGCATAATTTTCAGGATTCGGAGTCGGAGTCTAATCTGACCATTTTTGGGCAGCCGGAGTTAGGCATGGAGTCCACCAAACTTGTAAAAGTTGCCCTTAGGTGGAATGGAATTGGAATAGACACCACTTCTTGTGATTCAGAGCCTAAGTCAACTCCGCTCAATTGAAGTGAATGAGAAGTTTGCTTCGGACTTATACGGCGAACATTCATTTCTTTTGAAGTTTTTCAGCACCGGATAGTAGCAGTAAAGTAGTAAAGATATATACCCTTGCAATCAGCTTTGCGATCGGGCTGGGCTGGGCCGGGTCGCTCAAGTTTAAATTTGCCATATTTCAAGTAAGGCTTCCTCGCTTTGTGGTCTTACTCGCAACAATCATGAAGAACCCCTTCATAAAAGATTGGCCCGCTTCCTTCAAAGCATATTATGTAGGCCTTGCCTTAAGATCAACTGGGTAGCGCGATACGAAACAAACAACTGTTTGGAACTCCATTGACTCCAATTGTGGCCTACCTGTCATGCCGCAAAATACGAGAGATATTTTACAATTTGGCGCGCCGAAGGCGAGCGAGTTTTGATATTTATTATGAGCGAATGTGACATCTTGAGACTGTATTTTCAAATTTAAGGGGGACATTTTAATATTGGTACCCCCTCTCAGATTTAAGATGCGGCACGGTATCCACGTGTCCCTGATGTTCCGCCACATATGACTCCTGTGGCTCATTGTTGCACTGATCTTAATGTCTTTCTGTCTTAACCCTCGCACGGCTGGGGGAGAGGTAGATGCCAACATTTGGCATTAGCTGTCAACATACAACCAACTAAAAAATATCATAACACTGCACCACGGAGGCTTTGGTCTCTGCTTCCTTCATTGTAATCATCTTGAGTCTGGGTAGCATGGCTTCGACACGACTCCAACTCCGACTACGACTCCCCAGTCCTGTTTCCAAGAGGGGTTCCCATACATTCTGAGGAACAGCATCCATTATATGGCGCTCGGTGCGGGCACTGCTCTTTTGCTGCTAGCTAATCAACCAGATAACGATTGCAGATCACGGACATTCGCCAAACACAAATTTGCGAGGGGTTGAAAGTGTCATCATCATCAGCTCTGACACTGCAAGGCACCTGAATGAAAAAAAATCAAGACAGAGTGCGCAGATCTTCAAGCATATTGATATATATATATATATATATATATATATATATATATATATATATATATATATATATATCTCTCTCTCTCTCTCTCTCTCTCTCTCTCTCTCTCTCTCTCTCTCTCTCTCTCTCTCTCCAATTTTCAGTTTAAAAACAACAGGCTATGTCAGGTTTGTCCCTCTCCCCTTCAGACCCGAGTTGTCTCCCCTTTCTATCCTGATCTGTCACCCGTAATCTCTGGGACGTGGTTATGACCAATACCAATACGGATTACCAACGTTTTTTTTATCCACCACTCTTCGGCCGACGTAATTTGTTCTGATGGTTCAAGCTCTTCATTTGTTCAATGTTCATGCATTTGTTCAACCAAACGACCTGATTAGATGGCGTAGAATACTGATTTGGCGTTTATGCTAGATGAGATGATTTTGAGCTTTAGCTGAAGACTTCCACCGGCGGTCCGTTGACTGGTAGGACGTCGATTAGACGTCGATGACTTGCATTGGCGAGTGGCTTGTTTGCTATATGAGGTTCATCATGAACTTACCCCAGCCAGCAAAATGCTGCAAGTGGCGGTCAAGCTAGATGTAGTATATGCAGCCCCAGTAAAAGGCTGAGGTCAACGGAGTGTCGTCGGGTGTGTCCAGCGTGCTCGGAACGCGAGAATGGAATGTGGTTAGGGGATACGCGCAAAGTCGAGTTTTAAGAAAACGGTAATTGTGTCGCTTCTCATGAGTGATGGGTCAATGGGTTATATAATTACATGGGGAAACCCGGGCCAGGTGCCAGCAACGCTTGTGAGCCTGTATTTAGCACCGAATGTTGTCTACACGTTTGCGCACATGCATCAACTGTTGTTTTGTTCACGGCCGTGCCCCATATTGTGTGGGTTCGAATCCCGCTACCAACTGCAGGACCTATCCCCTCGCGGGCACGGCGTGAGAGATGCCTACGCTAAATAACCATTGCAGTTGAAAACGTCGTTAATTAACACATTAATTCTGATTATTATTCAATGTTGTTTGTGTTTGATTATCATTGCGACACCGTTGCGTGGAGGGTGGGGGTCCGACACGTGAGTTCTGTCAATGACAGGGGAATTATCCAACCTCAGAAACCCTGCTTCGCTGTTTACAACTTGGCCTTTTGGGTTCGATTCTTAGATGCACCGCCATGGGGTTAATGCTAAGCTTTCACGAAAAGTGTTTTGGGGGAGGGGGCGGGGGTGCCATGGCGCCCACGGTCCCCCTGCCTATGCCTTAGCCAATGTTCCTATACCTATCTCTAGGTATACACCGGCGGCTATGACGGCGTATATAATATCCCGGAAATATTATAATAATGTTGTAATACAATTAATATATGGTAATGTTATATACCTGGCGTATCGCAACGCCAACCACATTCACAAAAGTAAGGTAAAATTTTAGTACAACAGTTGCGGCAACCGGTACCGAAATAGTGCCCGCGGTATCGGAGTGGTGGCCGGGCTGACAATGCTGGTACTTTGCCGCCACCAGGAAATGTTGACCGAAATTGTCCGAAATTCGATACCGGTGCCGGCACCAGTCAAACACGCCGGTTCATTGCCGGTACCCATACAACTAGGTTAACGATGAGATCGTTGCAAGACGTTGCTAATGTGCAACATATGAATGGCTGATCTCAGAGTGAGCTTAGGCCAATGCCCTATGATGGCCTTTCGGCGCTAAATATCACTTCCAGTGTCAGTGGGACACTAGGTCAGTAGCACAGGATGACCTCAACATGTAATTTGTGTCTGGGGAGTGACAACATTTTGTGGAAGATCTAACAGCACCGCAAAAATATCCTAGTACACCTTTCCGGTAAATGTTGCATAACCGTTTCTAATCTAGCCGGATCTACCTAAAATAGGCATTTATCATTTTATCCCTTCGCCTTTCTGTTCGAACTCCCTGACTGCTAACCCAACCTTAATTTCCAACCAACGTGGTATTGGATCTCCGGAGGCTTCATACATTTTATCGCGCTAAAGTCGTGTTTCAACTTTTGTGAATTTTGTGTGCTTGTGGCGTCAGAAGAGGAACCGCTGTTAAAATATTGCTCACCAATATTTCTGCATCGGAAGATTAGTTTTGTCCACGCCAAAGGCGCACGAAAATGTGGGCAGTAATCTCGTATGGCGTGCTTACCTATGTGTCTGTTATTCTTCGGTTGTGATTGTGGTCGGTGTTTTGACTCGTTGAAGAGAGATATTGATATATTTGTTTTCGAAAAACTATACATCCCAGCTATAGGAGTGGGGATGTTTACGAAGCATTTGGTTAATTATGCATTTTACTGTGTTTGTTCACTCATTTTTTGCTAACATTTAGTTGTATTGGTGTAGACGTTCGTTAGGGCCCGTGGACGTACATAAAGGACCGCAAACGTTCAAAGGTGCAGCAGACTTTGGCAATGGCCCTGGTACATGCGTAATTGCCCGTAAACGCTTGTGGATTCCCGTAGATGTTCGTAATAACCATTTCGCAACTTACATTCCATAAGAGATATTATCTTGAATCTTTCAGCGTGAACAGGTCCCCAAGCGTCAATAATGCCCACTAAATTTCATGCCATTCGGTTTAGAAATAAAAAGTTAGCGGGTCGACTCCTTGATCGCCCCACCAATATGAAGGAGAATCGGAAAGCTACCAATGGGTCTACACTCGCTCACATTTTATTTAAGAAGTTAGTGACAATAGTCGGTCGTTCTATGATCCATCGATAATGACTAAACATGTCAGGCTCAAAACCAAAGGTACAAAATATCCAATTTGGATCACAAGACACATATCTGGTATGAATTCCACGGCCTGCCGCATTTTGCACGAACTCATCGACCTGCCATCTGTTGACTAGAGTTGAACTAGAGGTCTCTAAATTTGCCGGTTTGCCACGCCAGTACGATAAGGTCGAAAATGATTTCACGGAGCATATTTTCGCGGACACGGTGTGGGCATTGTGACCTGTGGACATTATGAACTGTGGACATTATGAACTTGTGGGTATTGTGACCTGTGGACATTACGAGCTGTGGACATTACGAGCTGTGGAAGTTGTGAGCTGTGGATATTATAAGCTGTGGACAATATGAACTGTGGACATTATGAGCTGTGGACATTATGAACTGTGAACGCAATGAGCGTGTGGACGTTATGAGCTCGTGGACATTATGAACCGGTGGACATTATGAGCTGTGGACACTATGACCTGTGGACATTACAAACGCGCTGATATTATGAATTCGTGGACATTATGAACTTGTGGACGTTGTGAGCTTGTGGTACTTACGAGCTGTGGACACTGTGAGCTGTGGACGTTATGACCTGTGGACATTGCGAGCTGTGGACATTATGACCTGTGGACATTATGAGCTGTGGACATTGTGATTTGTGGAAGCTATGAACATGTGGACATTGTGACCTGTGGACACTATGAGCTGTGGACATTATGAATTTGTGGACACTGCGAGCTGTGGACATTACGAGCTGTGGACATTCTGATATGTCACCTTTTTTTTGGCCCCCCCCCCCCACAATTATTTATTATTTTTTTTTATTAAAAAAGAAAAGAAAAAAATAAAAAAAAAAAAAAATTAAATAAATAAATATATAAAAATTTTAATAAAAAAAAACCAAGAAAAAAAACAAAAAAAAAAAAAAAACCAGGGGGGGAAAATAAAAAAAAGCCCTCTTTCGTCTGCCTTCTTTAAAAAAAATATGCTAAATTGGCGCAATTGAAACAACCGCGCACCGGCAATTCGCTATTAAATTATTATAGCTTTACCTCCTAACCTATGATGTAAATATTCAAATGCGCAATGCTTAAGCAATTATGTGATCATTATGAAATATTTTATTTTAACATGAGAAGCATTCAAGTGTTGCTCGTCGAAATATTTCTCAAAAACGATGATTCCGTTTAATATTATTCCATCGGACGCGTGTAAATCGACGCGCGCGTCGATATACACTCAGCTGTTGCTCTGCGTAAACCTACGCGGACGTCGATTTACACAGGAGGTGACTTCAGTGTATATCGACGCAGATCTCTCGCTATTTACACAGAGCCGCTCGCCTGCGTAAATCTACGCAGGCGTCGATATACACAGGCAGCGGCGCTGGTGTATATCTACGCGGACGTGAACTACGCGTGCGTCGATTTACACAGAAGGCCATGCCTGTGTAAATCTACGTATGCGTGAAATACGCGCGCGTCGATATACACAGAAGGCGATTCCTGCGTAAATCGACGCGCAGGAGGCGGTACTGGTGTATATCTACGCGGACGTGAACAACGCGTGCGTCGATTTACACAGCAGCCAATGCCTGTGTAAATATACGTACGCGTGACATACGCGTGCGTCGATGTACACATAATTCGATCCCTGTGTAAACCTACGCACTCCAAAATACTCCAACGGCGATACACACGGGGCACGGTCTAGGTGCTACATATACGTATGCGTCAGGGGCGTCAATTTCTGAAACTGAAAATGTATTGGCGGGGGGTGGGGGGGGGGGAGGGTGGAGGCACGACATGGAGGAAATGGACGAGCCCAAATGGATTGAAGGCGCATCCCCTGGGTCCCATGTGAAAACTTTACATTATTGGCAGGGGTACATGCCCATCAAAAGTATATATACAATACAACACCCATGATTATACACAATGTCGGTATCTGTGCAAAATTGCGCAAATGTAAAAAGCGGTTGCGTCGATATACACAGCGGATTGTTCCTCTGCAACCTCACAGGCCTTGAGTTTGTCAAGCGCAGTTCTACTGGGGCAAGAATCCCATGAGCATTTCGAGCACCCCCTCCCCCCAATGATGCTTAAGCAATGTGGCTAGAGATCCCAGGTGGATCGTCGAGGGGGGGAGGTCCGGACCCACGTTTTCGCACCCTGCTAGTGGTAATTGGTCATTTTCTTTATTCAATGTGGAAATATGTTCTGAATATAAGGATCTTCACCCCCGGATTGGTGAGAAATATCGAGTATTAGCTCAAGCAATGGGAAATGTAGCATGTCTGGGAAGGAGCGCTGTCACATCGGTGGAGAATGAGCCGAGGGACAGCAAGGGGTGGATTCAAGAAGTGTTATCGGGAAGGAGCCATTTCCTTGAAGTGGCGTCGTTGAGCGGAAGTGGGTCGAACATGCTTTATACTGCATGCTGAGCATGCTTTTTGCTGTGAAAGGGCATTCGGCTGATACAAAAAATTGTTCAGGGGAAAGGGTGCCCTCGAGCCTTCTTGAAGAAGCGCTTTTCCCGGCCGGAATGGTGCCACCCATTTCCATCGGAGGGGGCACATCCCCCAGTGTACTCTGCATTCACCTCTGTGAGGCGAATACAGAATATGCCTCACGAATGTTGTTGATATTGAGTATATGAGGCGTAATGGGCTTTGCCTGGAATTAATAGGATCAAAAATGACCTTTCCCACTTGCGTCATTGTAGGCTTGGCGACGAAGGGGATGCGCACCCTGCCAAATGTTTTGCGAAGTTTAACCAGTCCTAGTGAACTTGACGTATGCAAATTATAGTGTTGCATGGAACAAAATCACCTCCAAACCTTCCTGTCGCTCCCATCCCATGCTAAATTCGTGCTCAATGTACACATGGAGCAGGTTCCGTGTTAAGCGACGGAAAGGTTAATGGGCCTGCATTCATCGTCCGAGCCAGGATTTTCATGGGAACCTGCCGACCATGGTGCCCCTCACCTGGACATCCCCTTCACTGTGAAGTACGGTGCATGAACGGAGATGCGTATTTCACAGAGCAATACCTAGTGGGTATTTTGGTAAATCAGTCTATTTTGGGAGATTTGCCCCCTCCCCCGCTGAATAGTTTATACTTTCACATAGGACACTGCACTCGCCCTCCCCCGAACTTCCCAGGCTCTCAATCCGTATTCTCCTTCCAGAGGTGGTTTTCCATACCTTTGGGAGCACTTTCCCCATCCCCACCCTATGAATCGTTCTTAAGTTCCACCTCCGTAACGCTTTATTACGCTTAGAACCTGTCTCCACACGGTGCCCATGTTGCATGAAACGCATTTTCACATATCTTCAAGTAGTGAAAATCAAGGGGACGTAACGAATCTTGAATGGGCGTGTAGACCGAGATGGTTAGTCTTCCCCAAGTCCGATATCGATACCTACCAGTGAACTTTGACAAAGCTAATGGTTTGAGGAACGCGTACCTCCTTTTACATGTCAGGTGTGGCTTGGGTCGTTGCATGCCAGTCGTGGCCAACAAAACCTCGTAGAATTGATAATCATGCAATCGACAGTGAATGGAAAAATCGTAAAACGCCCTTCTTGTCCCTCTATCTCCGGAGCTATAGCAGCCCGACAGGAGCGGAACTTTATGGGTTCAGTTGGAGATGCATATCAACGGAGCCAGACTCATTTGCGGTAACATATTCCTGATCACCATGATGTTGATATAAGTAACACATTTCTGCTTCCAAGGATGTTGATTT
Source organism: Ashinkailepas kermadecensis (assembly GCA_034440615.1). Classification (NCBI taxonomy): domain Eukaryota; kingdom Metazoa; phylum Arthropoda; class Thecostraca; family Neolepadidae; genus Ashinkailepas; species Ashinkailepas kermadecensis. The sequence continues at coordinate 24,534 of JAOTOM010001969.1, read as the reverse complement.
CTGAAAATGATTTAGACATGGAGGCAATGGACAGGTAAACTCAGAACTCAGAAGTTACATCTTTATTAGCATATACAATGGCTATATGCTATCGTAACTTGGGTACCCGATACAGACAAACATATATATATCTACATACACACACACTAATTGTCGTGCACTCCATGTAAGATCTTGTTGAGCATGCTTAATATTCATGAGGCCTAACTGCTGCAATGCTCGGGTGTATAACGATGTCAACAACAGCCATGTATCACATTCGGCGAGCGGTCGCGCCCAGCAGCGGCCACGCCACGTCAGCACACGAAGTTCGGCGCAGAAGCGTTGGTCGCCGCCGCAGCCAGTCAGCGGAGGCGGCCGGTCGTCGCCGCCATGGGGCCCACCGACCGTCCAGCCTGCACCGGCCGCCCAGCCGGTACGTCCCGTTGTCGCTCCGCTCTGCACCTCGAGCCACAGCGTCGCCGGCAGCTGCTCGTGCCGCGACTGTGGCGGGCGCGCCGCGTCGCCTTCGCACCGCCGGTAGAAGAGCATGTAGGGCGCGTTGGTGGGCGTACCGGCGCCGCCGCCGCCGCCACCTCAGGTGTCCAGGTGACTGGCCGACAGCGGTGTTACGTAGTTGTCGTCGAGGCGGCACCAGACGGACGGCACGGCGTCCGGGCCGGTGGCGTCGGATGACCGCGCCACGCAGTAGTAGTGGCCGCCGTCCAGCGAGCCGCCGTGGTGCAACACCAGCACGTACAGCCGGAACTGGGCGGCCGGCCCGCCGCGCACCGGCACTCACAGCTGCTCCGTCAGCGCCACGCGAGTCAGCACCTTGCGGCGCGCGCCCGTGCCACGCTCGAACAGGAAGCGCACCAGCGAGATGACGAGGTAGTGCGACGGCTGCAGCAACTGCAGCTGTCGGTCGGCGTCGCGCAGCTCAGCGCACCGCTCACAGTGGCATTGGCTCTCGCCGGACAGCCGCTCCACCGCCAGATATTGCTCCATCAGATCAGACACCTGGAGAGCGGCACGAGGCTGAGACGGCAGAGTCCGGCACAGCCAAGTGCAGGTCGGTGATGCTGTCCAGGTGGCGCGACACAGAGCCGTACGTGCAGCACGTGCAGGTCATCCCGGCACGACTGGCCAGCAGACGCCGCACCAGAGTCGGAGCTGTTGGCGATAGCTGGACCTGGAAGGTTGCAATAGTGATCACTACTTTCACCCATTTCGGAATCAAACAGAATAATAATAATCTCACACAAATCAAGAGATCCAGCTAAATAGTCACATCCAGCATGCCTCCATGCCCAGCAAGTGTGCCTGCCTGCCTGGCAAGCGTGCCGGCCTGCCCAGCAAGTGGGTCAGCCGGCCTGCCTGGCAAGCCAGCTAGCATACCCAGCAAGCGTACCAGCTTGCCCGGCAAGCGTGCCAGCCTGCCCGACAAGCGTGCCAGCCTGCCCGACAAGCGTGCCAGCCTGCCAGACAAGCGTGCCAGCCTGCCTGGCAAGTGGGCCAGCATGCCCGGCAAGCATGCCAGCCTGCCCGGCAAGCATGCCAGCCTGCCCAGCAAGTGGGCCAGCCAGCCTGCCCGGAAAATGGGCCCGCCAGCCTGCCCGGAAAGTGGGCCAGCTAGCCTGCCTGGCAAGTGGGCCAGCCAGCCTGCCCAGCAAGTGGGCCAGCCAGTCTGGCAAGCATGCCAGCCTACACAGTAAGAATGCCAGCCTGGCAAGTGGGCCAGCCAGCCTGGCCCAGTCTGCTTGGCAAGCATGCCAGCCCGCCTGGCAAGTGTGCTGGCTGGCCTGCCCGGCAAGCATGCCAGCCAGACTGGCAAACATGCCAGCCTGCCTGGCAAGTGAGCCAGCCAGCCTGCCTGGCAAGTGAGCCAGCCAGCTTGCCTGGCAAGTGAGCCAGCCAGCCTGCCCAGCAAGTGGGCCAGCCAGCCTGCCCTGCAAGCCTGCTGGCCTGCCCGGCAAGTGGGCCAGCCAGCCTGCCAGCCTGCCCAGCAAGTGGGCCAGACAGCCTGCACAGCAAGTGAGCCGGCCTGCCCAACAAGTGGGTCAGCCAGCCTGCCCAGTGAGTAGACCAGCAGGCCCACCTGCACATCAAGTGGGCCAGCCAGCCTGCCCAGCAAGTGGGCCAGCCAGTCTGCCCTGCAAGCCTGCCCGGCAAGTGGGCCAGCCAGCCTGCCTGGCAAGTGGGCCGGCCAGCCTGCCTGGCAAGTGTGCCAGCCAGCCTGCCTGGTAAGTGGACCAGCCAGCCAGCTGGTCTAAGCAAGTGGGCCAGCCTGCCCTGCAAGTGAGCCAGCCAGCCTGGCAAGTGGGCCAGCCAGCCTGCTCGGCAAGTGGGCTGGCTGGCCTGCCCAGCAAATGGGCCAGCTGGCCTGGCAAGTGGGCCAGCCAGCCTGCTCGGCAAGTGGGCTGGCCGGCCTGCGCAGCAAGTGGGCCAGCCTGCCCAGAAAGAGTGCCAGCCTGCCTGGGAAGAGTTAGTCATTTGGGCTTTAGGGCACTTCAACCAGAATTGATAATCTCGACAAGTGTGCCAGCCTGCCTGGCAAGTGGACCAGCCTGCCTCCTCAGCATGTGAACCAGCCTGCACAACAAGTGGGCCAGTCTGCATAGCAAGCGGGCCGGCCTGCACAGCAAGCAGGACAGCCTGCCTGGAAAGTGCAGGCCTGCCCAGCAAGCATGCTGGCCTGCCTGGCAAGTGGGTCATCTGGCCTGCCCAGCGAGTGGCCCAGCATGTTTGGCAAGCATGCCAGCCTGCCCAGCAAGTGGGCCAGCCTGTTCGGTAAGCAGGCTGGCCTGGCAGGTGGGCCAGTTGACCAGCCTGCTTGACAAGCAGGCCCACCTGCACAGCAAGCAGGCCAGCCAGCCCACCTGGCAAGCGGGCCAGCTGGCCTGCCTCGCAAGGGGCTGGCTGGCCTGCCTGGCAAAGGGCCGGCTGGCCTGCCAAGTGGGCCAACCGGCCTACCTGGGCAAGTGGGCCAGCCAGCCTACCTGCCTGGCAAGTGGGCCAGCCAGTCTGGCAAGCATGTCCGGCCTGCCTGGCAAGCATGCCGGCCTGCACAGCAAGTGGACATGCCTGCCCAGCAAGTGGGCCAGCCAGCCTGCCCAGCAAGTGAGCTGACCAGCCCACCCAGCAAGTGGCCAGCCAGCCTGCCCAGCAAGTGGGCCAGCCTGCTTGGCAAGCAAGCCTGCCTGCACAGGAAGCAGGCCAGCCTGCTTGGCAAGCAGGCCCACCTGCACAGCAAGCATGCTGGCCTGCCCTGCAAGCATGCTGCCTGGCAAGTGGGCCAGTTGGCCGGTCCGGCAAGTGGACCTGCCTACCGAGCAAGTGGGCCAGCCAGCCCGCCTGCACAAGTGGGCCTGCCTGCCAAGCAAGTGGGCCAGCCTTCTTGGCAAGCAAGCCTGCCTGCACAGGAGGCAAGCCTGCCTGCACAGGAAGCAGCCAGCCTGCTTGGATAAGCAGGCCACCTGCACAGGAAGCAGCCCAGCCTGCTTGGCAGCCAGGCCCACCTGCTCGGCAAGCAGGCCCACCTGCACAGCAAGCAGGCTGGCCTGCCCAACACATTTGGAAGCCACTGGCCACAGACATCATTTTTATATTTCAAGCCACTGGTATTGGCTTTGTAGTCTCAACTTTCAAGCTTACAATGGTTCAGCTACATATCAGTGTGGTGGCCTTCAGCTTGGAAGCCAGATGCCTACAAATGGCACCATTCAACCTTCAAATCCAAGAATTTAAGGAAATGCTCAAGAGAAGGCAATGTTCTGAATACAAAAATGAATGTTTGGATGCAAATATCTCCTAAATCACTGCAAACCAGCATATCCACCTGCGTCTCCAACCGTACATCTTGACGTATTGCTTGGAGATCAGGCCCGCCTGCACAGCAAGCATGCTGGCCTGCCCTGCAAGCATGTCTGCTGCCTGCCCAGCAAGTGGGCTGCCTGGCAAGTGGGCCAGTTGGCCTGTCCGGCAAGTGGGCCAGCCAGCCCACCTGCATGGCAAGTGGGCCTGCCTGCCAAGCAAGTGGGCCAGCCTGCTTGGCAAGCAAGCCTGCCTGCACAGGAAGCAAGCCTGCCTGCACAGGAAGCACCCAGCCTGCTTGGCAAGCAGGCCCACCTACATGCAGGCCCACCTGCACAGCAAGCAGGCTGGCCTGCCCAACACATTTGGAAGCCACTGGCCTCAGACATCATTTTTATATTTCAAGCCACTGGTATTGGCTTTGTAGTGTCAACCTTCAAGCTTACAATGCTTCAGCTACATATTATTGTGGTGGCTTCAGCTTGGAAGCCAGACGCCTGCAAATGGCATCATTCAACCTTCAAATCCAAGAACTTAAGGAAATGCTCAAGAGAAGGCAATGTTCTGAATACAAAATGAATGTTCTAATGCAAATATCTCCTAAATCACCGCAAACCAGCATATCCACCTGCGTATCCAGCCTTGCGGCTTGACGTATAGGAAACCCAGAAAACCTCTTCTTCTCACCAGTTACTGCGACAAACTATTCTCACCAGTTATGCAAATCAAAGCCACACTGCGTCTAGAGCACTCCAGCACCTCTGCCATTCTTGGAAGTGGTTTTTATCCTCCTTAAAATCACTTAAAAATCCAACCAACTCACCATAGCTCCTCTTTGCTCCAGCAGTCCCAGCGTCCCCGGAAACAACCGCCAGTTTTCAAATCCGTACGTTCTATGACGTCACTGGTGTGCGTTGATATACACAGGGGAACGTATTGGTGTAAATCGACGCAGGCGTCGATTTACACACAGCTGTCCATTGGCGTAAACCTACGCGGACGTCGATCTACACGGGTGGAGGTCTATGTGTATATCGACGCAGATCTGCGTTGATTTACACACAGGGGAATATCTGTGTAAATCGACGTCGGCGTCGATATACACGCTTCCTTAAAGAACGGGTACACCCAAGTTTAGTATATTATCAGATCTAGTATATACTGTGTCTTGGTGACGTCACAGCTAGAATATGCGATATTCTACTAGAATGTGGTGGATATCTGGCGGATTATAGAATCCTATAGTAGAATATTCCAAATATCTGGCAATGATTCCCACTGGCAAATTTCATTTAAACAGCAGCTTCCTTTCTCTGTACAGCGAAGGTTCGGCGCACGACCGGCCTTGAGGGCCAGCCGGTCGTCATGGCAACGACTCTAGGCCCCGCCTTCCGGGAGTCTGCCGACCGGTTTTGTGTAGTGTCCTCGTTTACCGGCAAGGAAACATACTTTTTCTGAGGCGATACAAGTAAAAACAATCCGGATTCGTATGTAGAATTCTTCAGGCATTCGCATGATATCAAATTTGCCTACATACAATAAAAAATTGTCTGCGTAAAGCCGTGGAAAATATTGGCTATTTTGGTTTGAGACGCACGCAAGGTGCTGCCGAGTATCGCCTTGGCTACGTCACAGACCCGGAACAACTTGACCCCCCGGGTTGTCGCAATTTGTTTGTCGTGGGTCGTGGCGGTCTGGGTACTAATACTAAAGGGTACAACGGAATCTAGTAGGTTTTCTAGTTCCAGCCCTTGTGACGTAGAAAGAAATGTGCGAGATTTCTAGTAGAATCTACCAGTATTTTGGTATATGCGGTGACGTCACGTAAACATTCCAAATAAGCTGTAAAACCTGGCTAAGATTCATCTGTGGCGCAGCGAAGACATACGAGTTTGTTGGGGGAGTTGTGTGGTAGTATGCGGTGTTTCTGATTGTTGGCATGCGAAATTGAAATATGAGGCTGATGAATATTGTTTGGATTCCTAGGTTATTGAACATGCTCTTAAGTTTGATGTAGAATTTCCTCGGTTCATAGGATACAACAACCCTCAATCTGTTATCGTTCATAACCCTTAAAGTTTCACAAATTGAAATTGAAACCATGGCCGGGTTTTCCAAATATGAACCTAGGCTTACCGGTAAATTATGTTATAATGTGTTTTATGAATCCTTAGAATTTATAATTCTAATGCAATGTTTATGAAGGTGACTAAGATGATGGGATCACTCATTTTCTGTGCAAATGCTTACTTTTTTAGGTTGTGAGCAAAATAACACCAAAAAAGGCATTTAGGTAGTAGCATGGAATTTAGGTATCATTTAGGTAGCATAGCATAAACAATAAATGTTTAAAAAATGCAGCATAACCTAACCTAGCCTATCCTAAACTCCCCTTGGAGAAAAAGCTTTGCTAGAAATTGGAATATTCTAATCTTGAATGTGTCATGAATACCAGATGAAAGCAACATACATGTTATGACAGATATAACAGTAGTTCAATACCCATTGCCCAGCATATGGAAACGATTAGATGGCACTAAAAAGTAAGCATATTTGGCATGACATGTGCCTAATTATCTGCTCTCTAGCACTGTGTGAAGTAATAAGAAGGTAAAGTATTTTGTAGAGTAAGTGGGAAGTATCTGAGATGCAGGTTATCAAAATTGATTAAACAATAATTGTAGTATATACGGTGTATCCAGAATTAAGTACATTTTAATGGAAATATACACATGTCAGTATATCTAACCGCGAATCAACTGTAAATACTTAGTAACTTGAGGTGCACTGTGTGCATCAGCTGGTTCACAGTTAACCCATGACCCCTAAAGGAAAAAGCACACTGAGTGCACTTGGGAGAAAAAATTGGACCAAGTGCAGTGCAAAAGATGCTATTAAGAAGAGGATTTGTGGCCACGCATGCCTAAAAAGATTAATAAAGCACTAAGCCACCACTTTTTATGGCAAGTAAGGTGCATTTTTTTAACAGATAGGAAATAAGTTCAAAATTTGGTAGGAGTACCTGGTAGTAATCTTGGAGAACAGCATTAATTATATCTGTGGTCTTCTCTTATTCAAAAATGATATGGAAAAGGGGCTGAAACATGTCTGTGTGTATTCATACCAGTATTATAAGCTTCAGTACACTGGATATTCATTTTCAGGTCAATTTCAATTGAAGTTTCATGAGTTCAGGGAGGGGTTGGTCACCTTGTGGCCTTACTCTGGATACACTCATGGTCAGTGCTATCGACAGGCCTTCAAGGCTGGTGCAGGGGAAAAGTCTAGCTTTTTATCCAGATGTCTCCAAATGTTTGCTTGAAAAACCAAGGAATCCACAGCTTTATGCTGCAGTGTTTTGAGGTTGTTGGAGGAACTGGTCCTACTGTTCACACCACCTTCCCTCCCCAACAACAGAAACACCTATATTTCATGGGCTGGATTTTACATTGGAGGTCTAAGCCCCTTTCAGTGATTAAGGCTCAAAGTTCACACATCCTAGATAGAGTAGCGTAGACAGTAGCGTACCTAGTATTTGCATGTGGGGTCAAACGGATTTCGAGTTGGCTCAAGCAACACTCATACAAATAGTCGCAGGATATGGACCAGTATATTTCATAAGTACCCATTATTATTTTATGCTAAGATGAGTAGGAACAACTTAATTTGGCGCTGCAAGGTGCCAAACCTATCACCATCGTTCCGAAGTCAGTGGATTTCAACCCTCTCCTCCCTGTTCAAATGCCTCCGAAATGGCCCAGTAATCTATAGTATAATAATCAATATATAAATATGTCCGGCAATAAATATATATATATATATATATCTATATATGTATTTTCATATATTTATATATACATATATATCGAATATGGATATCATGTATATATATATATGATATATATATATATATATATATATATATATATATATATATATATATATATATATATATATATATATATATATATATATATATATATATATATATATATATATATATATATATATATATATATATATATATTATTGATTATTATACTATAGATTACTGGGGTGCAAAATACATGAAGTTAATGGGAAGCCCCACATCGATGGGACGCATGCTCCATGGTACCCCATGTTAAAAGTCTAAATTATTGGGGGACAGAGCCAACACTGAGGGGGCATTTGCCCCTCAAAAATATATCAAAGAACACCCCTGGTCTAGACGCATATGAATGAAAAATGGAAAACAATCCTGAAAACCAACTGCATGTTCCGTATCTGCACAAAGGTGATAAGGGCGTGACATTCCAACAAGTATCGGTACCTCCGCCGGTAGCCTAAATATAATGTTGGCGCCTTTTCCTGGCCGGAGGGGTACCAACTTTCTCATGGGAGGCACATGCCCCCAGTGCCCCCACCCTTGTTTACGCCCCTGCACCGAGTGGGGAGGAATTATGTTGCAACAGTTATCTCTTACTTGCTCCTACCCCTCCTTTCCAGCCGTGATCTTCAGTTGGCCTGTCTCATCATACTGCTACTACCCGTGGCACCGCGCGATTCCTGCGGCGCTCGACATGAATGCAGTCAGCGTGGGTCCAAGCAAAAAGTCCTAGTGTTAGGGAAAATAAGGCTCATATTCGTGGACAAGATTCTTCAAGCTTTCAAATGAATCCGATTTTGTCCCATTTTGATGGTATTTAAGATCGGAAATGTCGTGTGGAAAACACGGAAGTTTGGCTGGAGCGCCTACGGGACTGAGCAATTGTCCAGCCCATGTGACGTCACCGGTTGCCAAACGATATTGGAGGGCCCGGCGGCGGTCGTGGCTAACAAGCCCTGCCCAGACTACGTCGGGGGTGATTCAGAACATCCAAAAAACTAACATCCAAAGACCAAAAGTCCAATTACAAAACATCCAAGAAACGTAAAGTCCAAACACATAACGTCCAAAAACCAAACGTCCAAAGTACATAAAGTCCAAAAACCGAACATCCAAGGATACCAAAAGTCCAAAGACGCAAAGTCCAAAGACGCAACGTCCAAGAACCAATAATCAAGAACTTCACAGTGTAGTTCATACCTTCTCCGCTAGACGAATAATTCGCGACTCTATTGCATCCTTACCGAATGCTTAGAGGAACGCATCCAAAGCCGTTTTTGGATGTTATCGAGGGATTCTTCGCCATTGTACAGTCGAGTCTGGCGAATTTGTCTGCCGAGTTTGAAAAAGGAGATTCTTCGTGGTAACGGGAACTGTTGCCATTGTGGTTATTTCTGATGGCTTGGCTTTGGCGATTGTTGCTTCGGCCTCTTGCCTACCTTGGTTTAGTGTCCTGGTAAGTGGCAAGTGCAAATATTACGATATGTGCCGGATTAGGTAGGTTAACTGCAAATTACTGATTTTTATTTGCATCCATTTGCTGTCTTAGCACTTCAACATCACTTGACCATCTGTGGTTGTGTCACATTCTTATACCATATGGTTGTATGAATGTACCTAGGTAGGTAGTTGCCTACCTAGGTACCCACCTACCTATAATGAGAATTGATTTATCAGTGCATGCATAGATCAAGATGGAATCCCACCAAATATGTTGATGTTACCAGCACTCCAGTTGGTGGCACATCTATTTTGAAAAGTTGATGAAAAATGATACCATGATTCATGGAAGAAGTTGGAAGACCTTAAGTGAGTAGGGTTAGATATATCTTGTTAGGTACCTAGGTAGGTATCTATGTCAAATGTGGTGAATATTTTCATTTGAATTCAAGGTGTGGTATTGGATGGGGTGCTGAGTATTCATTTGTCTATGCTGATAGTATCTCAAGGAAATGGTGGTTTTATTTTCCATCTCCGTAAACTCCATTTTTGGAAATTATTTTTATAATCATGAATGGTGATGCACCAGGTTCCCAATTTTTGGAACTTCTTATATGTCATTACTGCACTCAAATCAATTTTAGTGTGAAGTAAATAAAAATTGTGTGTTGTAGCTTATCATTTTGATGTGGTGTCACCTTATTTGGTACATTGGTTTGGTTGTGGACCTAAGAAAACTCAGTTGAATTATAATATTAACATGCTTAAAGGCAGCAACAATAGTCGGTTTTACAGCAGCAATTTGCTCTCCCGTCTAGTCGCTTTTCATCCTTCCAAGTCATTCCTTGCTTCAACTGAACATTCCAGATATAAACTCAAAAAGTACATCGAAGAACATTTATTATTTAAAAAAATTGATGTCACTCAATTTTTTTCAGCATTTTCATTGACAAAACTTGTTTCTTGGTGGTGAGAATAAAACGATTTTAGACTGATTGTTTTAGTATAATTTTCCCTAAACCATTTCATGTTCCAAACCTATATCCCAATATGCGGCAGGCAACAAATCAGTTGGTGCACGAGCGTCCCACTCGTGGGGTGTGCTGTGAATATTTATTAGTTGTGTGTCGTGAGCATGTTGGCAGTATCAGGTATGGATTTATAAACTTGGTTGACATCGATTAAGTGTACTTTTGTTATCATTTTCTCTACCATTGCTCAGGAAGTTGGCTTATAACCACATCCTTTTCTAATTTAACCACAGCACCAATTTGTCATCTGGCAGTTATCCGTCGGCTGCCAGATACCGTAGAGCTGAATGCAGTCTCAAAGTAAATTAGAAAGTGTATTGCAATTTGCTGATATTCGTAAATTTAATTATACTTATTTCAGCAGTGTCAATAGTAAAACCTATTTTGTTATAGGTTGATGTGAGATGATGTGAGAATTAGATTTGGTGGTCACTTTTATTTTATGCAGATCACTATGCCGGGTCTTCTCCTTCTATCTTGTTCCTGAGACCATGTGACCTGGGACTGTGGGAACAAATTTCTGCTGTAAAACTGGCTACTGTGTTGGAAATTTATCCAATCAAAGTAGGCTAATATGTTGTTTTAATCACTTAACTTCTGTTATGTTTTAATCTTGTATGTAGTCACCAAATACGTTATTTGCGTATTGCAACAACTGGGTGACGTGGGTGATGTGATTATTTTCCTTGTATCACACAATAGGTCATTTTACAGCTGCAATTTGCTATCCTGTCTAGTTGTTTTAGATCCTTCCATGCCCTTCTTGGCCTCAACTAGAACATTCAAGATATGGATTAGTAATATATATCACATGTCATTAAATATTAATAATGGTTGGTTTCAATCAATTTTTGCAGCTTTCTCCTTGACACCAATTGTTACCTGGTGGTGAGAAGAAAACGATTTTAGACAGTGTTTTAAGCATAATTTTAATGAAGCTATTTTACATTCCAAAACCCATTCCCCAATATGTGACGGTAACAAATCAGTTAATGCATCAGCTTCCTACTCATCAGCTTCCTACTCATCAGCTGTGTTGTGTTTATTTGTGCGGTTTGAGCATGTAGGGAGCATTGATATCCGGTATGGATGTATCAACTTGGTTGACGTTGATGAAGTATACTTTTGTTATCATTTTATGTACTGTTGCTTATCAAATTGGCTTATAACCACACCCTTTGTTAGTTTAACCATAACACTAATTTGTCATCTGGCAGTCATATGTTGGCTGCCAGATTCCATGGAGCTGAATGCTGTCTTGTACCTTGTTACTTGTGATGTTCTTAAGTTTAATTCTACTTATTTCAGCAGTCTCCATGCTAAAACTATTTTGTGATAAACCAGTCAGGAAAATATCCCTATTCATTGTTCTGATTTATGTGGATCATTGTGCCAGGTATTCTCACTATATACTGTTTGAGCCCATGTGACCTGAGTGCTTGTTGATGTGTGCTTATGAGGTTTCCATGCTGCATTGATAAGAATAGTTTGTGCATAAGTGTCATGCTTATGCTCACTATTATGGATGGTGATACACAAGCATATTTTAACACAATTCCAGGTACAGATATTATCATGTCTATTTAACAGTGCCACTTGTTGATACCATGGTATTGCAAGCATTATCATTAGCATGTGTATATTATATATATATATATATATATCCCTATGTTAGGTATCCCACACAGTAAATGGAAAGCATGCACCTATAGGCTCAAAATTGAGCTTGGAGGATTGAAATGCTATTCTAATTGGCATGCTGCCATGACTAATTTTGACATCTGACTGTGCTTGTTTGGACATATCACACATAACCAAGATTTTTTAAACACTGCAATGTACCATAAATTATTCATAAATAATATGTGTTGCATTACATTTTTTTAAGCCAGTGCTCCAAATTATGAGAAAAAAATTTACAAACATGGAATGTATAACACTGTTTCCCTAGCTGCTCTTCCCATTGCACGCTTAAACAAGATGGCCCCTGTGGCTCTTATTAAGTCTGGATACTTTATAACTTGATAGCAGGGATGGAAGGCAAAACTGTAGGTCTAATCTAATCAAATCATGAAGAAGTTTCATGACGTGGGAGGAAAAATTATTCTTTCAGTGATACATGAAGAGGAAATGAACTGTTTCATAGTGTTCACAAGTGAGGGAAATTATGTGCAAGATGTGGGCCTAGGAGGGACCTTCAGTAATAGTGATCACAACATGATGTGCTTTTCCTCATATGTTGGAAGTGTAGGAATCAATGAAATATTTATTTTACATTTTGCTAAAGGGAATTACAATGAGTTTGGGATCTTCATGAATGGAATCCAATAGTAAGAGTTATTGATAGGTTTATGCTTCTGAAATGTGGAGAATGGTAATAGATAAACTGTTTCAAGGCCAGGGTGAGTTCGTTCCTAATAGGTGGATTATATTGCACAAGTTTAGGCACCCTCATGGCTTACCAAAAAAGTAAACCATTCAATGGAGTCAAAGAAGCAGGCATCTAAGAAACTAAAAGATTCTGACTCTGAAGCAAACCTAGAAGCATATAGAATAGCTAGAAATAAAGTTAGGTGTGTTTGGACATCCAAAAGATGGGCTGGAATTATATTATCTGAAGATCATTTAGCATGCAATGCTAAGAAGCTCATTACCTTCTACACATTGGTGTTTAAAAATGCAATGGAGGGCCACTAGAGGTAGATGGTGATATAGTGGGTGATGATTGTGATCTAGTTCAGTCAATAAGCAATCAGTTATCATCAGTCTTTACTAGGAAGAACATTGGAAACCACTGATGGTTATGCTGTGGTGGGTGATAGGTTGGAGTAGTTTACAATATCTACAGAAGATGTAGAAAAGCAGTTGAAGAATATAAGGGATAATAAAGCTGCTGGACAAGGTGATATTTATGCTATAATCTAAATAGAGTGTTCTCAAGTTTTTGCAGTTGCCCTGGGTGTCATTTTTAGGAGATATATGTAGTATTCTGAAATACCTGAAGATTTGCAAAATGCAACTGTTTCAGTTTTCAAAAAGGGAAGTATAAAGTGGGTATGAAACTATGTGCCAGTCAGTTTGACATCCATAATTTCCAAGGTGTTAGAAAACCGGCTGAAGAGGTAGTTCAGACTCATCTAGATAAGCACAACCTTTTAAGGGATACTCAACATGGATTTTGATCCAGGAGATCTTGTTTAGCTAACCTGCTGAAGATTATGGAGTATGCAACTAGAGAAATAGACAATCAAAGCAGGATAGATGTTGTGTACTTAGACTTTAGCAAATATTTTGATGAAGTTCCACATTGGCATCATCTAATTAATCAACTAGAGCAGAATGGGATTGATGGAAAAGTTATAGGTTGGAATGAAGCATGGTTAAGTGGACTGAAACAAAAGGTTGTGTTATATGGTTGCAAATCTGAATGGAAGAATGTTCTGAGTGGAGTGTCATATGACTCTGTTCTGGGTCCACTTCTCTTTATCATCTTTGTGAACAATATTGAGATAGGGCTGAGGGATAGGGTGTTCAAATTTGCTGGCGACATCAGGCTGGTAGGAGTGGATAACAGTATAGATCAATTTAGTAATATTAAACTAGTCTTGGAGGACCTAAAAGTGGGATGATCAATGGCAATGTCTTCCATCTATGAAAAGTATAAGGTGGGGTCCATCTGGGGTCTGGAAGCAAGACATCCTGATATACAATGGGTGTAGGGAACTGGATATTACTGAAGAGGAAAGAGACATGGGTGTGTTAGTTTCAAATGGCCTTAAAACATTAAAAAAAATACACCTCAGCTAGGAACAAGGCACTCAGAATGCTCGGAATAATTAATAAGAGTGTGAGGTCCCATATGGCTCTGTTCTGTGACCACTTCTCTTGGTCATCTTTGTGAACAGCATTGAGGCCAGACCAGGGTTGGATTTATGTTTTGAAATTCTAGATTTGGAGAGGAAAATGTTTGAGACTTCTAAATTGGAGAGGATAATTTACCATTCTGTTTCACATCAATGACTCATTTTTGTATTTTCAGTCAGTTTTGCACATGCTGATCAAAGAGATGAAATGAGATAATGACTGATGATGAGATCAGTCATTTTCAAACAATGCTGGTTGTCTTTTAGAGAACAAAGAGTGGATAATTTATTGGAGGATAGTGTTCTAGATGAGTCCCCAATTTAAGGTATTAAAATATAGGGTGGACACATTGTGAGGTTGGAGAATCTGTTTTTTGTTTTTTCCTAATTAGTGGTGGATGGGGTGATATTTATGCTAGTAAGTGTACACTGTGCAGAACCCTTCGAGACTCATTCAACTCCATCTAGACATGGATGGAGTTGAAAATTATTGATGGAGCACCCAAATCATGCATGTGCTACAAATTACCAAGTGAATAGGGCTAGATAGATATTAGTAGGTGCATAGAATGTTGATGGATAGTTCCAATGGAATTTACAATGCAATATTGGTTAGGGTGCTAAGTATCTTGTTGTCCCGACTTATAGTACCTTCCCTTTATGGGCTTAGCCAGATTGGTCTGTGTAGCTCTTGTTAGGTTTGAACACTTTATGACTTTGTGATCTTACAGTAGCTAGTGAAGATATGGAAAACGGGTGCAGAAAATATAATGTAATATAGCTGCTGGACCTCATGGTCCAGATTTTATCCAGAGTAGAATGGGAAAGTCATCCATTTTTGCTGGATTCTGAGCCATGTTGGTAGAATAGGCAATGAAGAAACCTACGGTGCTGCCAGATGGGCAGCACAGGCTCCCTTATGCAGAGCATTCCCAATACTTGCCAGGAACCTAGGGATCACGGTTTTCCGGAGGAATAAGTGGCCAGCGAGCTGGGATGAGCTTGTTTCTAACAAAGTACGGACAATTTCGCCCTCTCTCGGTCAGTGTCCCTCGTGGTAGCGTAGGACCAGACGAGATGAGGTGATGCTATGCCATCTTTTCATTGGTCATGCTTATGTCATCCATGATTACCTACTAAATGATGATAATAAGGCACTGTGTCCAAGATGTGGTGCAGTGCAAATAGTGTCGCACTCACATTCTAATTTCATCTCCGAGGTATACTCTGGAGCGTCGACGTCTTTCCGGAGTGGTCAGGCCCACTGTATAGTAGCATTCTTAGGTGACGAATCACGGGTAGTTCAGTCTGGAAATCTCTTCAGCTTTCTTTCTGATGCTAAATGTTGTACTATCTACTTGGGTTGTTGGCATAAATGTCACATATAAAGTAGGATGCATATAGTACAGTTGGCGTGGTATGGTAACCTTTTGAACAATTTATTAGTATTATCCAGCGCGTCGTGCAACCAGTGCAATTACTCATGGATTTTGAATGATTATGTGTGTGTGTGCGAATGACCAACTCTGGTCGAAGCGCCCTAAAGCCAAAATGACTAACTGAATTATTATGTGTGGCTGGAAAAAGATTTCGAAAACGATGTAAGACAACGTTGTCTGGTGTCGATTTTAACCCAGCTGTTGGAATTCGAGAACGCTTCACTGACCATACCGATTTTCTTTGTCTAACCTGCTCACCGTTTCTGATAAATATGCTCATGTCTGCCCTGCCCGCCAGGTGGGGCTCGCCGGGGTGAACGGCCACGTGTACGCGGTGAACGGCTTCGTTTGTACTACCTACCTAGACCATCGAGATGTACGACCTGGGACGAGAGCACGTACATCTGCAGCGTCATGAGCTATCATTAGCTGTGCGATGATGTCGACGTGGTGCGTTCGCCGCCCAGCGAGTGCCAGCTGTGAAGACCTGAAGCGGCCACGCCGCCGGCGACACGGCCGACCACCACCGGCGCGCCGGCTGTGTCCGCAAGCCCTGACTGTGACACGGTGATTGCGGCAGTCAGCGCAGAGGCCGACGGCTAGTGGGACGAAACGGTGCAGGCACCACGGTGCTGCCGGGCGGCCAGAGATGTGCACCCTGGAGTTTACATCTCGCTCCCGGCCGCGATGCTAGTGTGACTGCATTGGAACTGAGACCCACCGTCACCTTGGGGGTGAGGTGGATGGTGAAAGTGAGGTCTGCCGCCCGAGTGTTCGCGGGACAGGGCGATATTTTAGCCGAGATCGTGCCGCTGGCACCGAACGGTACTAGAACCCGACGTCCTACTGTGCTTGCAGCACAGGACTACCGAAATCGTAATGCCACGGCCAGACTCTGCAGCATGGGTGTTCGTGTGTGATCACCGCACGTTGGACACCGCCGTCTACTGTCGAGCTGGCTCTTCGGGACGGTGACGAATCGGATGTTGTAACCTGCAGTCACGCTCCCATTCTGCCGCACCCTGAGCGGCAAGGACGCGACCTGCCGAGGACACCTGTCAGGCAACCGGCGTGTGATCATGGTCACTCGGAGCGAACCCATTGCAACCAGGCTATCGAACTGTCTCCGGAAAGAGGCGCCGAGCATTCCAGTCGGCATTCGCCGTGGTCATCAATGCCACTTTCGACACCCGGTGCCGCATGGCTGATGGGGTGCCTGTATACCAGATCTTCAGTCACCGGAGCTTTACATCGCGCGCGATGACTACTCTCATGTCTGGTTATTCCAAAGTGGTGCGGGTGCTCCAGCTTCAAAATATTGATGTGAAATTTCGCGTCTGTTTTCTAGCCACGTGTTTCATGCTGGCGTTGCGGTCGGTGGTGGGCGTGATTATGTGCTGCTAAACGTGCAAGTCCGATCAAATGTAATGTATTGGTCCGTCACCGACACAGTTGATCATGAAATGGTTTGTGATACGCAGCAGTCAAATGTTCTATTTTACTCTCCTCGTACCCGGTCAGCCGCAGACCTGATCGAACGAAAGTCGCATTATTGTATTAGTCACTCTGACATTAAGTCTTCCCATTCCTCGGCGCCCCATTATGTCCATTGTGGCCGTTCGATCCCCTCGTGTTGCTGTGTGCTTTCTCACCATATTCCATGTCGTTTTGGATGCATATTTAATCCACCAAATACACCTACGAACACTTGTTACGTGAAATTCGTTCAATTTAATTTTCCGACGCAATTATTTTACACTAAACCAAAGGGTACAATGCTTACCACGCCCATGTAATGTGTACATCAAAAGTAATGGTAACGCCGACGCTGTTGCAGTTCACATAATCGAGCAGGAACGTTATAGTTGTCGCGCAAATCTTGCGTCCATTGCGTTTCTCTGAGCTGGTTTAGCTTATCGTTGGTTAACGTTATAGTTCGGCTGCACTCCTAGTGGCGGCAGCGAATCAATCATTGTGAAGTCTCGTTTATCATCTTGAACAACCGGACGCAATACGCAGAACTATTACGATAGCGTGGGATGTTGGCGTTGCAATTGTGATGGCAATTCAAGCTGACATTTTGGTGGATAGTGGTATCATGTTGCTGGCAGCCGTGATAGCTTCATACTGTGTAAGTAACAAAGAAAGCAGTTGCATGCGCCCACGTTGCCAATCTGTGTGTCTGGTACGAATATAGTCGTAGGGTATGCAGGACGATTATGTATCTAGCAATGACTTCCATGGTTCGAAAAGGGGACTTCTTGGACTTTTCGCATCCAGAATATTTTCTGACGAAAACTATTTTCCTATTTTATCATTTGTATGTTCAATCGTCCTCTGGCAATGAGCTGCTTGTAGTCAAGCGCTCACCATTCACTGGGAGGTGCAGAATGAGATTCCCATGTCATAGGTTTTGGTAATAATATTCTTCATATTCGTGCACCCATATATTTTCCTCTCCGCATGCAGGATTATAAAGTGGAAATCCTGCCCTGATAACTTCGCAGATAGAGACATGCCATATCATTTTGTGTATGAATCACCTGACTTTTCTCCACAAGTGAGAAAGCATTTTATCCGATGTTGTGGACTTGATTAATATTTGAGTTCAGGAAATTCCAAATATAGAATGTCAATTTTGGCTTGCAGGAAGTTGAATGTTCTGTATCCAATGCTACACTTTACGTGCTCCTATTGTTTCGTGTTGTTGGTGTGGCCTTGCCGGCCCACAATGCATTTCAGTACCTTCCATAGTATTGCGCGTATGTGATCTT
Organism: Ashinkailepas kermadecensis; assembly: GCA_034440615.1. Taxonomy (NCBI): domain Eukaryota; kingdom Metazoa; phylum Arthropoda; class Thecostraca; family Neolepadidae; genus Ashinkailepas; species Ashinkailepas kermadecensis. Next base: position 6,327 of record JAOTOM010001969.1, on the reverse strand, counting down.
CGTCAGACTACACTGGGTGACAATATTAACGAATACCAACGCAAGCTACTGTCGGATATATATATATATATATATATATATATATGTTATATATATATATACAGAAGTGGCACAGTGAAAAAGAAAACTTTTCTTAAGCAAACAAATCACCAACGTTTCGGCCACACATGCCTTCTTCAAGATGACACAATACAAAATGACAAAAAAATTGTAAATTTGCAGTATTACGTGTTTTTTTCCAAAAAAATTGTCTTGAGCATGCCATGTTTATGAACGTGACTAGGATGATGGGACCACTTATTTTCTGTGGAAATGGAGGGAACAATTTGATTTGATTTTTTTATTTCGAACAAGAACTAAACAAACCTAGCCTAACCAAACCTAACCCATTTGTTTGCTTTATGGAGGAAATGCGTATAAAAACTGCGCACTGGAGGGGGGGCGAAATCCGCCCACCCCTCCGGTTCTTCGTACATAACTGCAGATTTTATCGGTCGATGTACGCGATTTTCTGCATACCTTCTTAGAAATGACCGGCGCGTCGTTTAAAGCAAGAAAAATGGAAATCTGCCGAAAATGTTTCAAGTTAGGGGCCGTTAAAGTAAAAAAAAAAAAATATAGCACCAGACCACAAAAATCGGCGCTGATACGCTTCCCGTATATTCGCAAAAGGGAAGTGTTCTTGGCAACACTAGCGACTTGTTTGATGTATATTGATATGCTATATAGTTTCAAGGCCATGTTAGGTCACCGAGGTCAAGTCAGGTCAAGTTCATGACAGGTTAATGGAACCAAACTTGATCAACTGGAATGTTGTCATGAATGCACTACTGTTTGTCATTGCGTTTCCATAATTTATTCATGTACTTCACTCCTTTCTTCACGAAGCCGACTGCGCCTAGCTGCCCGACGGAGCAGTCTGGCGGGCGTCCCGGTTCCGGTAACTGGAACAGGTAACTGACCTGATAAAGTGCTGCTATATAGGTGACCTGAGGTCAAATGTTGGGTCTAGCATCTGCATTGCATCATTAGTAATGTCCAAAACATCATCGATGCCAATTTTGGAGCATTTAAACACAATCACAGCGATCCATAACAATGACAAGCCAAGCCACGCAAAAGAAGAAAATTTTGACAAATGTGACCTCATTTGACCTTGAAGATATTGACCTAAGGTCATACACGATAGAGTTCACTACCGTACCCATCTACCCTGCGAATTTCGTTCATCCAGCTCTAATAGGAGCTGAGATCTTAGGGGGGGGCGGAATCCGCCCCCCCTCCAGTGTGCGTAATTTTAAGAGGCCCTCCAGGGCGCGTGTTAACACAAAATTTGAAACAAAAGTTTTTCTTCTTCAAAAGCAGCTTAGGCGCGCCGCGGCAAGCCGCGTCAAATGACACCAATTTGATGCAAATTGAACCCATAGCGATGGATCGTGAGGACATTGAAAAATTCAAACTAGCCTTTGACCTTGAGGTTTGACCGTGATATATCCCAGTTTCAAAATGTTACTAGATGGTTCACCATGGGCTATCGCTTGATAGTGGATCTGGGTAGGCTTGAGTGAAAACCAAAAAAGAAAAATGTGAGACGAACGAAGAGATCAACTTGAATTTTGACCCGTCGAGATGCTTTCGATTTACCCGCTGTCTGATACCGCACAAGCGACGTCGAATGACATCATTTTCTGCAAATTGAAGCCATAGCGACGAGACGCGAGGCCATTGAAGAACTCAATCAAATCTTTGACCTTGACATGTCCTGATTTGAAATGTTACTCGAGTGTTCACCACTGGTTATTGCTTGCTATCAGATTTGGATGGGTTTGAGCGAAAACGAAAGAAAATTGAACGTACCGGATGATCAGCATGGCCTTTGCCCTTGAAAAATAATTCGATTGCTTAGCGTTCTGATAGCGCATAACAAGTCACGTTGAATGACGCCAATTTGATGGAAATTGAAGCGATAGCAACTGAACCTCGCGTTCGGTCGATATCGGTTCGATATCACCATCTAATAAATCAAGCTAACTTTTGACCTAGAAGTTTCTCCTTGACATGTACCGGTTTCAAATGTTACGCCATGGTTCAACACAGGCTCAATACCAGATTTGGACAGGCGTAGGTGAAAACGAAAAAAGGGAGGAAACCGAAGAAACCGGTTTGCGTTGTACCTTGACCGTTAAGGTGGTAATGTGAGACCTATGTGTTTGCTTACATCGTGTTCAGTGCGAGCAGACTCATTTGTGGTAATTGATTCGAATGATCATAAACCCGTCGCTGAATGCCGATGCCCATGCAAATACGCCTCCGGCGAACACGTCGCTAAATACGAATACGAATACGACGTTAACTTGACATACTTGCTTAGGGCTACCCATGACTCTCCTCCATGGTCTTGAAAATACCCAAGGGCACCCAGAGTCACGTTTGTTCAAGATATATCAATATATGCGCAGGGGAATGCAACGTAATAAAGTCTTGTGATAATGCAAATTTGTTGCCTGGCAAAGCACAACTTTCTACCGAAGCGATAACACAAGATGGCCAAGGTTCATGTTATTCAAGAATAGCCTGAAAGCAGATATTTCTACGTTTGCTGATTTACAATTCGGAGATTTTGTGGCGACAGATAGCCTGTGAAGCCCGTTGATTGGCTTGATCGGTTTCCAATATTTTTGGTGATTCTCTTGCATATATATTTTCACTTTATCAATGATTAAGTCTAATTTTGCGGCGATCATACTCAGGTAGCTGAGGCTTGGGGACACGGAAAAAATTGAGTGGGACAAATCGCTACTTTTCAGAAATTGGGGGATATGTCCCCTCAGCCCCCAGTGGTTACATCCATGTGTGTGTGTGTGTGTGTGTATGTTTGCATGTGTATGTGTGGGTCAAACTCTCTAGCCCGGGTCAGATGCCCGCTGCACCTCCAGCACATCGTCCTGCGCCAGGTACGCTGTCATGCTGGCAAGTTTGACAACCCCAGGTGAACTATTGATGCAATTATCGGTGTCGCACATACCTGCATAACGCGCCGTGGCATGCACACAGGGCGATGTGAATTATAATGGATCTGACATTGTCGAATGCCATCCACGGTTTTATTACTGTGCCACTTATGCATAGCTTTTCGAAATATAATTCATATATATATATATATATATGGGTGTTGTTTCATGGCAATTATTCGGGGCAATGTGCTACAGAATTGATGTACGTATAAGATGCAGCTGTTTAACACACGCACCGAAGGGGAAGGGGTGGAATCCGCCCACTTCTGAGGATTTTTTTGTTACGTTATCTAATAAACAGGCCTGGTGACTTCGTTAAAGATTGATAAACCATGTTATGCAACAAAAAGTCGAAATCCGTGAGTAAATATAAGAATTTCGTGGGTGTCAAATCGACCGACCGGGTGACGGCCGGCGAACGTTCGAGGTCGCAAAGGCTTCGTCGATGCGGTGGAGAGGCGGTGCGATAAGGCAGGCGATTACACGACCTCATTTGATCTTAAAGGCCTGGGACCATTCAAATTGTATTGAAACGAGTTCACTACAAACATAATCTACTGTCCAAATTGTGTACCTATAGCTTCAGTAGTTTCAGAAATGTTACCGGCGGTGGCCGAATCCTCCCCCCGTCCTCTGCGCGTTGTGTCAGAGGCCCTCCAGCGTGCGTGTTAATGGATCCTGTCCTCAATTATGTTTGTATGCAAGATTTAGGCCACTTAATCTGCTGATAGGATACATTTATAATTGATGTGATGCTGAAGAGGAATATTAAAATATAACCACTAGAAGACCATGGGGTAGACAATTGTCCGAGTCCATTGAAAGCCCGACAAAAGAACAGCGAATGCAATTTTCGAAACGTATCGTTCTATATGTGTGTTCACCAGTCACGTTTACTCCGTTGCCCATATATCAACGAGCAAAGCTACTTTACAATCTGCGAGCCCACCTGCACCCCGATGCCTGGTGGCGAACTCTTAGCATATTATTAATATTAACATTCAATATGAAGGGTTGAGTTCTTATACGCAACTTTTTAATCAATTTTATGTCATTTATTGCATGTGTTCTTGACCATGAAAAGAATGACGATATTTAATCCAGACCAAGTGCAGTTGCCATTTAAATATATCTAACGCACCGACCACCGTCTTCACGTCAGTTTATCTAATACCAATATCACCTGAAAAGAGCCCTAGTTCAAGATATCCTCAAAATCCATGCAAGCAAGACCAAGTGGGTTTTAGCTTTTGTATCACTGCGTTCGCTCGCAACGCTCGCTCTCTCTGTCTGAACAGCTAGTCCATACATGTAAGGTGAACGCTGCCTGGGAAAGGTGTGTGGACGAATAAGTGTTAAGTTTGGCTATATCTGGCAATCTAAATCAAGTCAGGCGCTTTCTGACCTTCACATTCTCATGACTTGTCATGAGAAGATGAGGGTGTGATAGCTGTTGCAAAATTCCATGATGAAGAAAATAATACAACGCATTCGCCTTTAGTAATCTGAGGGCACATAGCACACAACACAGCATTATTTAGGAACGGCACCGTCATTTGCCATCTGCCGCGGTCTCCACCAACAGCCAGACTACGACACCATGAAGATGTACAAATGCATGTGTGTGGCCATAGCACACCCCTGTAACCCATCATAATACACCATGACCCTTGCTACCTCAACACCGTTACCCAGTACCAGTGCCCTACTAGTAAAGGTAGACACGTGGTGGAATGAAGCAACCGTCGTGAACGATGCAAAATCGATCTCATACATGTCTCAAAGCGTTTCTAAACTCAATTAGCAGAACAAATGTCGATATTGAATTGGCCCCGCGTCACCAACGTTGAACGAAAACCTTGCAACTGCATACTTTCTGCTTGTATTATTATAGACGCACACTTGCTCGTGGACTGTTAATCTTAAAGTACTGAGGGTTTGAGACTGCAAGCTGTCTAGGAAAGAAGCCGGTGCAGGAGACCACTAACAACCGTTAAATGTTCCAAGGGAAAAAGGAAGGGAAGAAAACAGTAGAAGGGGGGTCTATCCTGCGACTCAAACACTCAAAACTAATTTACCCTTAGTTGGAGTAATTTTCCACAAAAAAAATCTCTCAAAATATTATATTATTTCCTGTTCTAGAATATTTATGAGCAAAAGAGAAAAATTACCGAAGGCAAGAACAGCAGGCCATCAAAAAGGTAAGCAAACATCGAAGGAGAAGGTGAGGCCGAAAACTTCCCATTCTCTCGATGCCTAATTCCAATTGTTTTAGATATCTATGTATGTACAAAATTCAGACCAATGAAAAAAAAAAACAACCAAAACAAACCAAGATGGGAGAAAACAACAAAACAGCCAAAAAGTGGGCTTCCCAAGGGAAAAAGGAAGGGAAGAGAAGACAGTGGTGAGGGGGGGGCCACCCTCTGGTCGATCAATACACTCAAATACTAATTCATCTCTTAGTTTGGGTCAGTATATTTACTCATCAAAAAACAACATAATTTCATAAATATTATTTCCATTTCCTGTTTTCCATGAAACATTTTCATGCGTTCCACTATGGCAAACAGGAAAGGGAATATTTACCCCGGAAGGCTTACAGGATACCGGGACAAATATTCACAAAATGTAATCGCAAAACTATACGGAGGAGGAGAAGCGTGAGGCCGAAACGACTCTCCCATCCTCTTCGCATTGGCCTAATTTCATATTGTTTTACGATATCTATGTATGTTACATCAAATTCCGCGATCCAACGGATAAAACGGACGAAAGGAAACAACAGCAACCACAAAGCAAACCACACGCGAGAGTGCTAAAAATGACCAATGTAATTATCGATTTGAGAGAACTTAAAATATGATTGCTTGTACTATTTCAATTTATCAAAAGAGGTAAGTCACCACCAATACCAAAAAAAAATACTTCGATGAACCGTGAAAATGTCAAACACCATTAGAATTTTGGGCAATCTTACACCTACTAGGTTGTCGAATACGACATACTAATCCAGCATTGCTTGGTTGCGCATTGGTTGAATTTCATGGGTTTGACTCTCCAAAGTTGGGGCTGGTTTCCGTGGGTGGGGTCGGAGCTATAAGTTGTTGGATTGAAGCCCCCAACCGAATAAGATCCTACACCCATGTAAGTACAGTACAAGACATCAAATGTGCAACACTGTATGGCCGTATGATTCGCCGGACATCACCGAAATAATACAGCTTTGAAATTATCGAGAACAAAATGCACTGCATGTGTATTAGTTTGCTCCTTCTGTAGTATTTGCGGGTCTCTGTAGCTGTTCTAAACA
>JAOTOM010001968.1:0-85955 GCA_034440615.1 Ashinkailepas kermadecensis | reverse complement strand
AGAAAGGGAACACGTGACGGCAAGGTGCTTAAAGTCGCACGCCTTGTCGCCTTTGCTTGTGAAGTACGATTATTGACATACATTTCTGTATCGATATACCTGAACACATATTGGACATATGGTATGGTGAAATGGATTGTGGCCAGAATGTGAACGTAGTCATCCCTGTACTTGTGGCATCAGATCCAGATCCGATGTTTTGAGCGCAGTGGAAGGAGAATGCTGGAGGCGGAAGATATGCATCAATCTCTTTCGTCTCCTAACTCATGCGGCGATGCTGCAGTGCCGCAGGTGCGGTCGTGGGGAGGTTGAGTTGCCCTGCCGTGGTAGCTGTGCGGTAGATGGGCGATTTATGGTGCGCCGACGACTTTACTTAGGCCATTTCTTGAGCCCAACGATTTGTCCTGCAGAAACATTAGCGCACTCGCTGATCGTCATGTTCACTTGCACTATCTTCGTACAGGTACAATACGCATAAAACGGCGACAAGGCACTACTGATACTAAAGCGTAAGCCAAAGACTAGCGTATTAATACAACCAGCAACTCTGCCCATTGTGAAATCTGGTGGAAAAAATGATGCTCGGATGATGTTCCTTGGTACTTTGTATCATGCTCATACTGAGCGGTCGCACATCAAATCGCATCTAGCAGGGGAGAGTGGTGGGGACAGATACGGCTACAAGTTCCTTGTAACCGTGTGGTATGGCTTCCGATCATTTGCCCGCGGCACAAAACCCAATAATCATCTTGTGTCATCACTCGTCCAGCGTCCCAAATGATACCTTATGTTTGTGAGAAGCTGCTAAGACTTCACTACCTCTGGAGACGATTAAAAATGACGTGCGTTTAAATATGCAGCATGTCTGGAGTCACCTGAGTCAGACCTTCCCATTGTCAGTGCAATTCTTTACCGTGGATAGGACAACTGTTTAACCTCTTCCAGCGGACTGGGGGTGGATTTCGTTGCCGGCGGCCTCCAGGTCCATACATGAGTATCGGAGACAAATCCACGTTGTCTTCTTGATGGCTGTTCCCTAAATGATGCCCGAGGCCTTAAAGGAAACTAACCACCTTGCCGAAATTCTGCAATCATACTAATTAGGGGTATTGGCACTTGAAAATGATGAATATGACATTGGTTTTGCGAAATATTATGCCCATACTTCAAAACACGGGATTTTGGACAGTTTATTTATTTTTTATCATAGGCCTCTAAAGGTTCGCCAAGAGAGGAATATAACTCTATGGCAGCAATATAGACTCGCAAAGTTTTGTGGCGAAAGTGGCGCAATAGGAATTTTCAAAAGGAATTTTCACAAAGGAAACTAACCACCTTGCCGAAATTCTGCAATCATACTAATTAGGGGGTATTGGCACCTGAAAATGATGAATATGACATTGGTTTTGCGAAATATTATGCCCATAGTTCAAAAAACGGGATTTTGGAAGGTTTATTAATTTTTTTATCATAGGCCTCTAAAGGTTCGCCAAGAGAGGAATATAACTCTATGGCAGTAATATAGACACGCAAAGTTTTCGTGGCGAAAGTGGCGCAATAGGAATTTTCAAAAGGAATTTTCACAACGCCCGCCGAGTCTGTCCATGTCCCAAAACCGATGATAAAAGGCCTTATAACTTCGGCTGGAAGATGTTTTGGACCGAACGGAGTATGAGGTAAGTGATTTCTCGACGTGGTCTTCAAAACTGCTATCTCAGTTAAAATCCCATTATAAAGGTGGTTAGTTTTCTTTAAGTTGGGAACCATTTGTTTGATCGAGCTAATTTATGCACAGCTGTATCTAGCGACTATACTGGAGACTACTTTGTGTGAAACAATGAAATATGAAGGACTTCTGTACCTATTAATTTATCGTGGTATGCTCCAGAAGCAAAACGGTTCACAGCGCGAGCGGTGGAGGGCATACATTCAGCACAGTTGAAGGGATCGTGGAGTTCCATAACCAATTGTATATAAAGCCTTTACTCTGTACTGCATGGCAGACACAGATACAGACAACGGGTTGTTCGTTTCTCATGGATGGTCACACAATTTCCCGCACTGGGAATCGAACCCGGGCCTCACGACACCGGTCGTGCATCCTAGCCACTGGACCATGCAGGACGATATGTCAGTGACCAAACCGCGAAAAACAAACAAGGGAGGACAGATCGTATTTCGCTGGCACATTTGGATATCCTACGGATTACTGATACTGATGAGATTGTCTATGGTAGCACAATGGGTATGATGGGAGGAGTTTGTAATTGTTGAGTGTATTATGCAATAGCAAGTGAGTCTCTTATTAAGTCTGAACGCTTCATGAATTTCTGTGGGATGTGCCTAGCAGTGGATTCGGCACCTTCCTTCGGGATGTGATGCTGATGAGGTTGTCTATGGTGGCACGATGGGTGTGATGGGGAGGAGCTTGTGATTATTGAGGGTGTTAGGCGGTAGCAAGTGAGTGGTGTTAGATGGGCTGGGATATATAGCTTCCTAGGAACTTGGGATAAGGGATTGATTGGGGTGGGAGTATGTACATTTCTAGTACCTTTTTAGATAGGCTTAACCCAGATGGGCCCCTGTGGCTCTTATTAAGCCTTAATACTTTATGACTTTATGACTTTATGATACTTGTATAGGAGCTTAGGGGCGCATCGACCTCGTGAGTCATGCAGCAAAACAAATAGATCAACTGTTTTACATTTTCAATTAAGAAAATACAATTATATATACAGTGATGCTGCTCCCAGCATCAACTAAAACTGACAAAAATAGAATCATGTAAGACTCCCCGAACATAGCTATAGGATATTCAAACTAATTATCCCAGCAGTCAGCTGGTACAGCTTTATCTGCATTACAGCATATAGCCCATCCTGGAAACAAGCTGGTAATCAATATCATATATGGTACCAGCTAGGTAGGCACCATCACACAACATGTAACATAACATAACAAATAAAATATAACAGGTCTTAGTTGAGGACATGTGGCACCAGCATTGTGTGATGATTCACATGATGCAGTTCTGAGGTAAGGTATCAGCACTATGGTTCCATTTGCATTGTTCATCTTAAATTATCTGGTTATATTTTATAACTTCATGTGGATGATCAACTGAGTAAATTTGGACAGCATAAATCAGGATCTCCACTCAAGCCTTGTTTGCACACCTTGGGCTCAGCCCATTTGCATTCCTTACCGGAATGCAAACATTCCTGCAGCATTTCATGCACATATTGGCCATCTCCTAGGCGTAGGACAGACCGCAAAGCATGGCATCCAGCTTGGTGAGGCATATGACATGCACATGATTGTGCAACAAATGCGCACCAACCCCTGGAGGAAGAGGCACAAAAGGCTCGCTGAAACCTAGAAATGCACACCACCACTTTTTTTGTTGGCCAAAAGCACTCCTCCAAGAGGAAAAGAAACTCTCTCCAGGAAGGTTGAGTTCACCTAAACCACTCAAATTGTCTTGCCAGAGTTGCTCTACAGGTGATTTTGCAGTGATGCCCCTCAAGACAAGTGCCCCATGCTGGAGTGTTGTTATATATACTCTTGAGAGGTCAGGTGCCTCCTCAATGCTGGCTTTGGCACCTCAATAATTAAAATTTCAACATAGGACCCTGTGGAGTGTGTCCCCAAATACACTTGGGCCTGCCCACTGCCTTCATGCATTGTGCTCCTAAACCCAATAATTTTCAGAAATCAACACACATGTCCAATCACAATTTCTGGATCCACCCCTAATTGCTTGATCATAATAGAAGAGTGGGGGATGAGGGATGCCATCATAATCAACAGTGGGGGGTGAGGGACTGGTTTCCCCAAAACTTTGTGAAAATTAAAATTATGGCTGCCATTTGTTTATACCTCATCTTGGCTGCAGATGAGGATGTACATTGATTACATGCTTATGTTTTAATTCAGTATTTTCCTCTTTACCTTTGCACATAGACACTAGTATGCAATGTAATGTATATGATAGTGCACCACACTGGTGTTGCTTTTTGTTTTTGGCAGGGGGGGGCGGACAAAATACTTAAAGGCAATGGAGAGGCGAAATGGATTAGGAGCGCATTCCAGAGGGTCCAATGTTAAAAGTTGACATTTATGGGGGGGGGGAGCCAACATTGAGATGGAACTCATGCTGTGTGGGGTGCCGCTGCCCGCCATCCAGGTGGGCAGCTCTTACCGGCACCTGGGTCGACAGGTGGGTCACACTCGACTCTCGCAGCCGCCGCTTCAGGTGCTGGCCGAAGCTCGTCGGGACGCTGAAAGGCTGTGCGATTCGGCTCTTGCCCCTTGGCAAAAGCTGGACGCGCTGCGTACTTTCATCGTTCCGCGACTCACCCACTGCCTGCGGCTTGGTGTGCTGCCTAAGGGGCCACTTCGAGCTTTCGACGTGGCGCTCCGCTGGCGAGTGAAGGGAATCCTCGGCGTGCCGTGCAGTGCCGTCGGGGGCTACCTGTACGCGCCTGTCTCGTCGGGTGGCGTGGGGCTGACGGAGTTTGTGGCGGAGGCGCACGTCTTGATGGCGGCTGCCACGTCGCAGCTCCTCCGCTCCCGTGACCCCGAGACGGCGCGCCTCGCCAGCGTCGAGCTCGAGACCGTGGCCCGCCGTCGGCTCGGCCGGGCACCCACACCAGCTGACCTGGCAGCCTACCTGAATGGGGAGCGGATGCGTGATGGCGGTGACGTGTCTTCACGATTCACGCGTACTCGTGTCGCCACTGTAGCGCTGGCCTCCCGAGTGGCCATCGCATGGCACGACTGCCCCGATAAAACTGAGAGAAAGGGCAGGACCGGGGAGGTTATCCTACCTGCTCATAGTAAGGAAAGTTGGTGTTGCAGGGTGAGGTTAAGAACATGCATGTTGAGATGGACATTGGAATGGAATGGAGATGCAGGCATGGAAGTGCGAGTGAGGTACCAATTGTCTGGCCCCTCACGATTGGACTAGTGGACTGGATCATTGGAGTACTCAATCCCCGGAAAATTCACCAAGTGAATTGCGTGGAGAAAATCTCAATATTGCTGATTTCCAAGGGGAGAGTCACCTCGACTGCGCCTATGAAAATTAATCCTGCTGTTGTTTTTAGCAACCGATTTCCTTCGTAACTATGCTTGCATTGGAAATTTCCACATGAAGCTAAGAACACTTGACAATGTTGCACTTCGCGCGTCAGCGTCTGCCACCTGGTGTGCACTTCCTACACAGCGCATCAGAATAGGGCGGCGAAACAACCTTTATTTCTACAATACAAACAATCGTGACAACCAGCTAAACACCACTCATCAGCAGACTTACCAACTCTATGGATAACCATGCACGGTTTTCTACAATATTCGTCGACAACACACACATGTGCATAGTCGATGTTAGGTGTTGTGCGAGTTCCCCCGCCATACACGTCAGCAAACCCTCCAGTGTCGGCTTTCATGTGCCGAACCGTTCACCCTTGTCGGTAAATATCGTGCGCCTTGCATGCGGGATAGCCCATCAGTGTGGGCTTTCATGTATCTAACCAAAGTAGCCGTCTCCGGAAACGCCCATCCGCATATGTCACTCCTGTGAGGTCTCCCTCCCGAGTGGATCCGCATGTGGTGATCCAAATTCCCTTTGGTAGTAAACGTACTACCACGAGTCTTACCGCTGTACGGCTCACTTCTGGTGTGTGTTATCATGTGACGAGCCAACCTGGCCTCAACTCTAAACGTCCTGCCGCCCGTGTCGCACCTGTAAGGTCGCTCTCCTGTGTGGGTTCTCATGTGTCTAACGAAGTGTGCTTTGACAATAAACGACCTGTCACATGTCTCACATTTCTAATGTCGCTCTCCGGTGTGTGTTCGCATGTGTCTAACTAACATGGACTTGACATTAAACGACCTGTCACATGTCTCACAAGTGTATGGTCGCTCTCCGGTGTGCGTCCTCATGTGACTAACTAAGCTGGCCTTGTTACTAAACGACCTGGCACATGTCTCGCATTTGTAAGGTCGCTCTCCAGTGTGGGTTCTCATGTGCCTAACTAAGCTGACCCTGATACTAAACGACCTGGCACATGTCTCGCATTTGTAAGGTTGTTCTCCGGTGTGCGTCCTCATGTGAATGAACCAAGGTAGCTTCTGGCAGTAAACGCTCTTTTACATGTCTCACATGTGTACGGTCGCTCTCCAGTGTGGGTTCGAATGTGGTTAACTAAGTGTGCTTTGGCAGTAAACGACCTGTCACATGTCTCACATTTGTACGGTCGCTGCCCGGTGTGGGTTCTCATGTGAAAAATTAAGTTGGCTTTGGCAGCAAACGTTCTGTTACATGTCTCACATGTGTACGGTCGCTCTCCAGAATTTTAAAAAATTACATCTCACATTTGGCGCTCGTGTGGGTTCTCATGTGACTAATTAAGTAGGCTTTGACAGTAAACGTTCTGTTAATACCCCACAGTGTGTATGGTCGCCCCGGTGTGCGTTCTCATGTGATAATTAAGTAACAGTAAACGTTCTGTCACATGTCTCACATTTGTAAGTCGCTCTCCGGTGTCGTCCTCATGTACTAACAAGAAGTGGTCTTGGCAGTAGTAAACGTTCTGTTACATGTCCCACATGTGTACGGTTGCTCTCCAGTGTGGATTCGAATGTGTCTAACTAAGTTGTGCTTTGGCAATAAACGACCTGTCACATGTCTCACATTTGTACGGTCGCTCCCCGGTGTGGGTTCTCATGTGACTAATTAAGTAGGCTTTGCGAGTAAACGTTTTGTTACATGTCTCACAGGTGTATGGTCGCTCTCCGGTGTGCGTTCTCATGTGACTAACTAAGTTGGATTTGACAGCAAACGTTCTGTCACATGTCTCACATTTGAAAGGTCGCTCTCCAGTGTGGGTTCGCATGTGCCTAACTAAGTCGGATTTGAAAGCAAACGTTCGGTCACATGTCTCACACGTGTAGTGTTTCTCTCCTGCATGTATTTTCATGTGTTTAAGTAAATTCCACTTGACAGCAAATGCCCTGTCGCAGACTTCACACCGGTGATGTCTTTCTCCGGTGTGGGCTCTCATGTGCTGATCCAAACTCTTAGATCCAGTAAACGCTCTGGAGCACATTCTACACGGGTATGGCCGCTCCCCGGTGTGGGTTCTCATATGTACAACGAAAAACCTCCTGGCAGTAAACGTCCTGCCGCATAGACCGCACCTGTAAGGTCTCCTGGTGTAGATTCGTCCGTGCTTATCCAAAGTCCGCTCTTGAAGAAACGTTCTGGTTATCTGGTTTGAATGTCTCTCCCGACAGCCGCCACTGTACGCTTTCGTACCTGCGTGCACTCTGCGGTGTTGAAGCAGCATTCCACGACTCCTAAATACCTTGCCACACACGCCACAGTCATGCGAACTCGCTGCCAACTGAGTCGAGGGTTGTTGTCGTGAAGTGTCGCTGGTGTACACAGACCACTGGCTGCTGCTGCTGTCGTTGGCGCTGTTAACACTACACTGCGATGCAATTCCAGAGGTCGTCTGGTGAAATAGAAGACCCTTCCCACAGTTGGAACGAAACGCAGTGGCACCTGAAACCCAAGACAGCGATTAATAATCATGCTATCCTTCGACAGGGCACAGGAAGCCTGAAGTTGGAGCAGCACGGCTTACATGACATTACTTACACTGCATTAGCAAATACTATGACTTCACAAAGTGTCGACGTGACTGGTCCTCAATAAGATCACCGTCTTCTATTGTTTGAGATGCTATGCTAAGTACATGAATAATTGTAGTTAATTAGGAATAGCATTGACATGCCGCATAATGTGGTACACGGATCCCAATTAGCTGAATAGCTTGTCACGCCAGTTCAGTACCGGCACCACGAGGCAGTGTGTCAACCGCTCAAGTAAACTCTCGGGAAGGATGAGGCGGTATGTCAGACTCACCCGTACTGCCCGGTGAGCCTACACGGGCGTCGGTTGTACCGTGAGTACAAAAATCATAGCCACTGGAATTGCTCGACAACCAGTCTGGGAGTACCACGGCTCTGAGTGTTTAGACGTGTGTCCAAATCGGGAACATCGAAAGCATTTCATGGGGTTAGTTTACCTTCACACGAACGTATCCAACGAGTATGAATTCGGGAAGATCAGTGCAATGAAATGTCAACATGAAGTTGTTCGTAGGTTGAGGTTCGTGGCCTTTTTTAATAGTGATCCTTCTCGCACCTACCACTCCCCACTCCGGCCATCCACAATGTCATCATCCGATACGTCTCTCAAGTCATAGCAATTGATGACCCCTTTCGAGGACATGGATGTTGAGCTGGGATGGGCATTGGAAAGCGAGCGTATGGATGGGAGGATGAGTGAGGCACTCTTCGTCTGACCCCTCCCCGGCTTCCTGTTGGTCTGGCCGTCGGATCCTTGAGGCACGCAATCCCCCCCCCCACCACCACGAAAAGGTGGTGCTTCGTCGGGGGAGGATGCTCTTAAGTTTTCCAAACATCCGCCAGAGGTGCCTCCCATTATTTGGTCCTGGGTCTGCCTTTGATATGGTCACGTAATTAATACTTCCAAACGATGTATACAGGAGCAGGTTTGGAACAGTCACCAAGTTTCACGTCCCTATCACAAAGGGATAGGGAACAGCAGGCGAAAATCACAGAGGGATCCGCCTTGGCTTCCAGAAGAGGGTTCAGAGTGATAAAACAGGTATGCAAATGTCGATTTCCCAGATCTATGCTAACCGCACCAACGTTGTAAGGCGACCAGATAACGAATCGTATTTCTGATGAACTGCTGTTGCTGGACAACCAGTCAGACATTGCCCTCCTGAGCACACTGATGATGCCAGCAGCCCACCATCTGACAAAACAATGTCATCGAGCTGCACCGTCATGCAGATTCTCGACATGCAGGTAAACGGACAAAATGCATGAAAACGGAACGTGTAACGTTATTTAGTTAGTTATTTGGGCTTTCGGCGCTTCGACTGCTCTGGTCATATTGCGCCCATCACGCCTATGATCATTGAGATGCGGTTAGAAGCAGCACCAAGCATCACACCATGGACACCGTTTTGTAGTTTTACTTTGTTACTTTGTTATTTGTTACATTACAAAGTTTACATAATATGCATATCGATGGGGGCATATATAGTTTAAAAACGATACTTCGGATAAAAATTCACCAGTTGTCTCGATTGGACATGTCTTCCATGCAGGAAAACGGACAAAATACAAGAAAATTGCACGTACAACGTTGTTTGCATCTTTCCTTGTATTTAAGTTACATGTGTCAGTGTATTGGAAAGTCTTACAGTGAACGGTAGTGACAGCTAGACGGCCAGTGATCCAGCAAGACACTCTTGACGAGCATACCGTTGCTGATGAACCTGTCTAGCGTTCTTCCGCCAGGTGTCAAGGTGGAAACACGTCGGTGTGGAGCTCCTACTTACCAGATAAGTCGTTGCAGAACTGGGCAGTATACTAGGCTAAACTGTGGATAGGTATTTAGCAATTACTTCTGTGCATATATTTGCATAGTTGTTATCTAACAAGTATTTTTTGTACAAGCAGATTAGACTATTTCCACCTAGCGAGGCTGCCCAGCGCCATTTTGTCTTTAGGTTATGGTCTGTCTTTGTCTAGTGTGTCAGTGTTTTCAGCTCTTTATTTCATTTTGGCAGTTGTTTAGCGAGTGATTTCTTCTTTCTTTAAAACCACAGTCAACTTTCTACAGAGCGATTACCTTGTAAGTGCTGCATAGTTAAGAACAAGCATACACCTAAGCTTTGTCAGTTATTTTTATCTGCTCTGTTAGTTTGTAAATCATTTGGCAGCAAGTTACTTTTCAATCTAAATCTAGGAATAAGCTGCAGCCGGTAGGATGGTTTCTACCAGGATGCATGCATTAAAGGAGGAGGTTAGAACCCTTAAGGCAGAGCTTTCCAAGCTCAAGGCTGCCCTTGTTGCACAGGGTAGGCAAGAAAAGGCAACAAGTTTGGGTCAGTCTGTAGCAGGGGCATCCTATGCCCAGGTGGCCCAGGCCACCAGGTAACTGAGGCTTCTCCTGCTGTGGAGGGGTATTTGTAGGGAAAAGTGTTCCTAGTGAACAGACGATTTCTAGTTGTAGCTCACAGGAGGAGCAATGGTTTAAAGTCAGTGGGTGGAGGATTTGGAGGCATGAGCCAAAGCAAGGGGTCAGTGAGTGGCAGGTGGTAGGAGTGGGAGGCAACCTAGTCAAGTAGCTCAACAAGCAGGTATAATAACATCAAATAGGTTCCAGGCATTGGAGGACTGCCCCCAGGATAGTAGCAAGGAGACAGTGCTAGTCGTAGGAGACTCTCGTGTGCGGAATTTAGATAGGGTGTTCTGTAAAGGTCGGAGAGGCAGGAGGTGGATCACCAGGCCTGGTGCCAAGGTCAAAGACCTGGTGCCAGTGGTGGCACAGGCCACCAGTGAGAACCAGTTTAGTGCAGTTGTAGTGCAGGTAGGAGTGAATAACATAGGTCCTGCTAGGAGTGAGGAGCTGCTGCAGGACTACAGGGCCCTTCTGGCCACCCTGAAGCAAAGCAATAGCAGTTATTGTGACAGCTATTCTGCCTAGGGCTGGAGTCTCCCCTGAGTGGAGCTCTAGGGCACTGGCAGCCAATGCCAGGGTAGGTAGGCTCTGCAATGAGTTAGGTTTGACCTTTGTTGACAAGTGGTGCAGGTTTTATGGCTCATGAGACCTCTATCAGAGGGATGGCCTGCGTTTCTCCGAGAAGGGGGTGCAAGTGTTAAGCAAAGTATATGAGAATGTCCTTCAGGGAAACTAGATAATGGGTGGGGAGGGAAGAAGTGGCATTGCCATCTCAGGGATATGCCAATAGTGACAGCATATGCAATAGAACCTCACAGTCAGCAAATAAGGATAGCAGTAGATCAAGGGGGCAGAGCGGTAGCTCATCAAGAGATGATAGAGCTACTCAACATGAAAAAGCCAAAGATGGTTATGGAACATTTGTTAAGTGTATGATGCTTAATGCTCAGAGTATTTGATCCAAATTTGATGAGTTCAAGTGTTATGTTGCTGAGGAGGAACCAGATTTTGTTTGCATTACTGAGGAATGGGTCAGTGAGGGGTATTTTGGGGATAACTTGCAGGACTATGAGATCCAGGGATACAATATGTTTTCATGCAATAGGGGTCCAGCAGTGAGAGGGGGTGGCGTAATGCTCTATGTGAATAGCTTATTCAGTTCTCAAAAAGTAGCAGATGGGGTAAAAAATGTGTTTGTGGAGTTCATTTGGCTTAATGTTGCTGTGGGAAAAGGCAACAGCAATACACTAAGGATAGGAGCTTTGTCAGCAACCGATCAGGAACCTTGTCGCATTGTCAGCAACTGGAGCTCGATAAGGTGATTTGTGAGGAAATCAGTAGAAACTTTCGGAGGAAATGCCTTATTCTTGGCGACTTTAATCTAAAAGGATATGAAAATGTTGGTGTTGGCTCCCCATTATGTAAGCTGTTTAGGAAATGCCTTGAAGAGGACCTGTTCTTACACCAGTTTGTAACGGAACCAACTAGGCAGGGCTCATTCTTGGACTTTGTCTTCTCGGATGCAAGTGATTTAGTTCAAGACTTGACTGTAGGAGAAACTCTGGGAAGAAGTGACCATAACATAGTGAGATTCAAGTCACAAGTTGCAGGGACAATCAAGGATAATTTGGCAAAGGTTCCAAATTTTAACAGGGCAGACTTTGACTGCATGAGAGCAGCTTTAATGGGCCATACAATTGGAAGAAGAATTATCCGATTTAAATGCCTGTGAAATGTGGGAAAGGTCCTCAAATCTTACTTGAGGGAAATTCAGATTAGACCTGTCCCCAAAAGCAAAGGCGCAAACGGAGGGTAGGAAAAAGCCAGCATGGTTTACGCCAGATTTGATGAAAGCAACTAAGGCTAAGAAAGATGCATTTAGAGTACTTAAGAAAGCTTCAAATATTGTAAATCAAAGGACATACAAAAACCTAGAGATACTGTGAAGCAGAAAACCAGAGCGGCAAAGCGAGCAAAAGAAGTGGATTTGGCTAGGACTTGTAAGGAGGACAGTAAAAAGTTCTTTAGTTTCTACAAGCTAAGCAGTTTCAAGCACAATTGGTCCACTGGGAGTAAATGGGACTATGTTGAGTGAGGATGGTGAGATGGTTGAGGAGCTGAGCAAGCAGTTTAAATCAAGGTTTACATTGGAGGATGTGACTAATCTGCCAACTGTGAACCACAGTTCAGGGACAGGTGATCAGATACACGATGTTGATTCCATTGATAGTGATGTTGTTTTCAATTATATCAGGAAAATAAAACCAAACAAGGCAGCAGGACCTGATGGAATTTATGCTAGGGTATTGTGGGAGGCTGAAAAGGAACTGGCAATTCCACTTAGTATAATATGTTGTAGATCAGTTTCACAAAATGAAATTCCAACAAATTGGAAAAGGGAAATGTAGTTCCTATTTTCAAGAAAGGAGGAAGAGGAGGGAAAGTTGAAAACCATAGGCCAGTAAGCCTCATATGCCTGGTCTGCAAGGTACTCGAATCAATTATCAAGGCTAGAATAGTTAGTTTTCTGGAAGGAAACAGCTTGATTCAAGATACTCAACATGGGTTTAGAAAAGGGCGACCGTGTCTCACAAATATCTTGGTCTTTTATAATTTTGCTACAGAACAATTTGAGCAGGGAAATCAGGTTGATGTAGCATATCTTGACTTTAATAAGGCTTTTGGCATGGTACCCATAAACGGTTAATGATGCAGCTTCAGGTCCATGGTATTGCGGGTAGCATCCTAAAATGGATAGAGTTGTGGCATTCAGATAGACCACAGAGTGTGATGCTAAATGGTACAACGTCATCAAGGCAAAATGTTCTTAGTGGGTCCCCCAGGGGTCAGTTCTAGGGCCACTATTGTTCATTATAGTTGTAACTAACATTGAATATGGCCCAAGCAGTAAGGTTTTGAAATTTCCGGATGATTTGAAGGTCTTTAGGGCAATAACAGGGCACAATGAGCAGGTCTTGCTGCAGAAGGACTTAGACAAGCTTGTGAAGTGGTCTAAAAAATGTAAAATGAAGATTAATTTTGAAAAGTGAAAAATCATGCATGTAGGTAGGCAGCATATGAAGGCTCCGTACTTGATGGGTGGCCAAGTACTATCTGTGACTCAGCAGGAGAAGGACTTAGGTGTTATTTTGAAACCAAAATTGGGGGCATTAGACCAGACCAAAGAAGCCAGGAAGAAGGCACTAAGAATGCTTGGGGCAATACATAGGAATGTAACATACAAAAGTGAGGAAGACATCAGGAAGCTTTACTGTGCATATGTCAGGCCACATTTGGAATACTGTGTCCAAGCTTGGTCCCCTAGTTATGAAAAAGATTGCTGGCTTTTAGAGACAGTACAAAAGAGGGCAACAAAAATGGGTAATGGTATAGGCAACCTGGCATATGAGGAAAGATTGAAGAAATTTAATATGTTTTCACTTAGATATAGAAGGCTGAGAGGAGATCTCATCGAGGTTTTTAAATGTGTTCATGGTCAGGAACAGGGATATCTCAGGGAAATGTTTGAAATTAACAGAAATGATGCAATTAGAGGTCATCAATTCAAAATTAAAGTTAATCACAGCAGGACAAGGTTAAGACAGTCTTTCTTCACCAACAGGGTAGTAGAACACTGGAACCAGCTGCCAGGAACCATTGTCAGTAGCAACACACTGAACATCTTTAAAAACAGCATAGACAATCATCATAAGAATAGGGGGCTTCATTTTCTGTATTCCAGGGAGGGTTGATCGACGGATCTGGTGGGAAACTGGTTCAGTGTCCAGAGTGCAACCAAGAAGGGCACTTGTGGCTCATAGTTGCACTGATCTTTTAAGTCTTTATGTCTTCATGTCTAGTAAGACATCGCGTCTCACCAGACACGCATGTCAAGACTCACCGACTAAAGTTCTCAGGTGTTGTTCCAGTGTGGCCAAAGTACTTGCGCTTCTGAAAACGAGCACATCTCTTTTGGTGATGGTCACAATACACAGGGGTGGTTTGTAGTGCATAGCTAACGAGGGCCAGGGTTGGAAAAATAGACCGTTCGTAGATTTGTGTTATCCAAAACATTACCTTCTTCAGAAATATACGTCCACATATTTGTAATGTGCAGGTTGAATAATGCTATAGGACGATGAATTGCTCTGCCATAAAATACTCAAAACTCACTGGAAAGCGCACGCTGAGATTATGACGTCACAACACGGAAGTAAACTATCAACTTCGTATTCGATTAGTCCATGTGGAGGATTGCAAATCCTTCCTCTCCTCCAAAATCATCTCCAAATCCATGATTGCAAGTAAAATATCCAACCCCGCATGGGTCGGATGCAGCAGTGATAAATTATTCGTGAAATAGGGTGGAGTATACCACTTTCTGAACAAGGAATCGACATCCCTTCCAAAGAAGTATCGACATCGTGCTTCTTAAAGAATCTTTATGATGTCTTCATGTCTAATTTCTAACAGTATCTTGTCTATAAGTAGCATGCTTATTCCCACCATTGCGGATCATGATACATGAATATCTTAACACAATTCCAGGCAAGAGGATTACCTATGATATTGGTCTGTCATGCAATATCAGTTCGTAAGCATAGGTATTTTGTATAGTTATCTTTAAAATAGTCATCCCTAAATTGGGTATCTGGCAAGAAGTGAAAAAGGTACACACGTGAGCACGCTGTTGGATACAAATTGTGTTGAAATAACGTATTTAGCGACATTGCTTCCACGGCAGAGTTCGACATCCTACTATACACGTTTCGACATCTCACACCTAACGAAAAACCATTATTTTAACGCTGGGATGCAGTGGCGTACCGAATGAGGAGCAGGGAGACAAAAGAGGCAATGGCCAAGGAATGAATCGCGAACATTGGATAATTCGACGTCTTAGCCAATTCAGAACATTCGTTTCTTTTGTTACGAATTTGCAGTGATCGAGCCATCTTTCGATTCCTGAATTCTTGAAGCAACAAAAAAAAACAGGTATATACCACGAGATGTTTTGCTCAAGGGCAGGTCGAGGGTTGAGAAACAGGGAACTTCAAAGCATTGACGCCACACCCCTGAGGTAATAACGATAGTTTCGATGCGCTCGTCCTCGTTGCAGTGCTTCTATCTCGAGCTGCAAGCGCTCGACCGCTACTCACGTGGCCTACACAGACGTTTACCTACTGAGGGCGGGAGAGATAGTTCAGGCGGAAAACAATGTAGCACGATGGCTGGTATTAAAGCTCGTATTGAAGCTTTCCGTCTACATCGGAGCTTGGTTGGTTATTGGGGTTTAGGGGCGCATCGACCGCGTCGGTCATTCAGCGCCCACTACATCAGAGCTTAACATTTATTTTAGCACGCGCGGATCCCCAGTGGTCGACTCATTTTAGCTGGGATATCGAAGGAGAGTTGGTGTAGGCGCTCCAATCATGGCCAGCAGAACTAGGAAAACACACACAGGCTCAGGCAGTACACCGCTGGCCGCTGCTCTAATCCCAGTGATGCCTGGACAGCTGTCCGACAGCAGTGATGCCTGGACAGCTCCAATAAGAGGGAATGGGAGTACGTTTCCCAAATACATTCACAGGATTGGTTGCGGTAAAAAAAAACAACAATTTGAAAAACCGTTATCAGGCATGCTCTTTGTAGGGCCATGCGGCTCCCACAAATCATGAATGCCAAAAGAGCACAACTGAAAAACCGAATAGAACCACAAACCGCTAATTCGGACATCTTCTACGTCCGTAGTCGGTATATCGCATCAAAAAGAACCCGAGATCAAAGAAGACAACGTACTCGAGTGCTTCCTCAGGCGTGAAGCCAGTGAAGTCGTGTGGCGGAGACGGATGACCAATGGAGGCGAGATCTTCAATCGGCCCGCCCACCAGCGCCAGCGGATCGGTCGCCACAGCGGCAGAGGCCGGTCCATTCTGTGTTTGAAGAAGAGTTGTCGGGACCATGCAGAGTAGTCGCAGTCATCAGGAAATTGGTCGAAGCCTACAAATGGTACTTAATCTCATTTGCATTCTTAATTCAATCTTATTCACAGTGTTCACTGCATACTGAATAGCGGTCAAGCTGGGAGTTTGAATGTAGAAGGGTCCATACGCCATATACATTAGGGTTTTCGTTATTTGATGAAGTTCCGAGTTCGCAAGGGGTTATTCTGTCAACTTATGCCAAAATGGCTAAACACAGAATGTGTGAAGTTTGGTCGCCATTGGAAAATGCTGCATCGGGTTGCATCGCACCGTAAGTTGTGAAGAAAAAAACATTGTAGATTGTTTCCCTTTTCACCACACTGAAACCGCATACCTCTCACCACACTGAAACCACATACCACCCACCACACTGTAACCACATACCTCCCACCACACTGAAACCACATACCTCCCACCACACTGCATGCATCACAGACTCTGATGTCCCTTCTGAGTCCACTGGTGCCATTTAGATCGATATTCATTACGAATTGGACGTGTCAGCACTCCGCAAGTCCTTAAACCCTCTCCCCAGCGCTGGTGGTGTCATCTACTGACAGGGCCATCAACTTCCTACCGAAGTTCATTTCACCGTTAAGTTTCCTGGTGCCATACTTAACCTGCCATGTCAAAGGCTTATTGGTTTAATTGTCAACTTGTAGTAAAGGCTCTAAACCACATTATAGTTTTTCTTTCATCTTTTCCAACTCACCCCATTCTCAAGTTGAGACGGAGACAGGTGCTAATCATTGCTACTATGCGGTTGGAGACTATCTCATGCATCTGTTCCCGAAATTCATGTTGCTGTTATTCCCAAGGCTCTTTTCTGTGAATCCTGTTATTTATGCCATCTTCTTTTCCACAGTTGTTGTTACCACTGTTACTGCAGTCACCACTGGGACCTCCTTCATCACTGCTGCTTTTGCATAAAGGATGCCTGCACTGGCAGACAAAGGGAGAGTTGGAAGCTATTGAGTGACATGAATTATAATGCAAGACGGAAATAATCGTGCACCCTGGGAGTGTTAGAGGCTGAGGAAAAACAACTGAAATATTATCCTGGACAACCAACTATGTACATGTTGAATTCCATCAAACGCTGAATCAGAGGTAAAGGAACTATTGTAGTGTATGCATGATGCATCATGAACTGTGATGTGAATAAACACCACTCAATTTCCAAGCCCCACCAAGTTAGTTCAGAACAATTGTGCTGTAGGGTAAATGATCCACTCTGTGCCATTGTTCCCAGGTGAGGGAGGGAGACATCAGTGTGAGGCAAAGCCCGCAATAACAAATGCTACTCATGGAGCTAAAAATATGTGAATCAGGTATACAGAAAAGTAATAAAATTGATACAACACCACCATAAACTTTAAATCCATTTGTGGAAACATGATAGCCAACTCAGGCATACATCACATTATGCAACTTGTACTTATGGACTGAATGGGAAAATATTGAATGTGATGTGAAAATATAACAGCAAAACACACCAGCATTGCTAAAAATATGAAAAGCCAACTCATCCAGGAGGCACCAATGATAGAATAGGATGAGGGGAACAGGTGACACCTGACTTAAAATGATCTCCTTGGCATATAAATATCACAAGGAATGTCAAACAATCAAAGAACATCGAACAACCATTGGCATATTATGCAAACATTTGATGTTGAGCAATTGTGCTCTGTATGAACAGGTGAAATGCTACGTGGGTGGATATGCATGAGAGGCCACTGGTACAATTATTGTTCAAACACATTTTTCTGCTGCATTCTGATGTGATTTCAGTGGTTTATCAGAGTTATAATTTATATAATGCACCATGATGTTAGGTTAAGCTACTTCGACCATCTCATTAAGGTATGTCAACCATTTGTAGCATTAGCCAGTTGAAGCATCAGTGCCATACCTATGATGTCATCACATCATACTGATGTGACATCATCGTTCAAATTGAAAAGTAAGCATCAGCACCAAAAATGAGTGGTTGCATCTTAGTCACATTCATAAAATCATATTCTGAAAAACAATTTTAACAAATCCCAAAACACCTTTTATAAAAAATTTACCAAAAATTGAAGCACTTGAAACCTAATGAAGAAACCAATTTAGAGTCAACATACAACATTCAATGTTTGAACAATGGGGATAAAAACAACCATGGGTAAATGCCACTCATTAGTCAAGCACACATGAATATTAGCATCTATGCACCCATGATTCCATGGGATGTGAGTGAGAGAAATGAGAATGATGAATATCAATGTGCTATGGGCAATGTGCTTAATAGCAGGGTTCTGAGCATCATGAAAAACATGTCTTTGAAGAGCAACAAGCATAGGCTATCAAGGTACTCTTCAAGTATTACCCCTCATGCTTCCTTTATCTCAACAATGTATCCAAGCCATCGTCAGCTGACTGCCAGTCAGCTGTTGGTGACGTCACTCAAATGTACCGACACCCCGCAGCTGGGTGCACTGAATGTTCCAAGGGTGTCACCAGGAATATTTGTAAGGGTCAGGTTAGGTTAGGTTAGGGTTAGGTTAGGTTAGGTTAGGTTTCCGGCTTTCTTTACCTTTCGGCCGACACATACTGCCAAGGTTAGTGATTTGTAAAGAGGTGTACAGTGACGTCACAGGAGTTGGGTGTCGATGTGCTACGTTAGGTTAGCTTAGGTTAGGTTGGGTTGAGTTATGTTTGGTTGGGTTAGGTTAGGTTAGGTTAGGTTAATTTAGGTTAGGTTAGGTTAGGTTATGTTCGTAACCATCATCGACACCCCACTCCTGTGACGTCACTTCCTTGACTCCTGTGACGTCTCTGTACACCTCTTTACAAATCACTGACCTTGGCAGTATATGTCGGCCGAAAGGTAAAGATTACCAGGTTTTCACCATCGTGAAATACCATCTGGACACCCTCCCCTCTGTATGTTCGAGTGACGTCACCAACAGCTGACTGGCAGTCAGCTGATGATGGTTTGGATACATTGTCGATATAAAGAAAGCGTGAGGGGTAATACTTGAAGATTACCGGCTATCAAAGCATAGGCCTACATCAGCATATCAAACATGACATAATATATTTGTAAAACACCACAAACTCCATCAAATGTTGAAGGTGCAGTTTTGGACAGTTGACTGTATAACCACATGCTGGCAATAAGGATCAAAATTAAATTACAGTAAAGTTTTATCTTGTTTTAGGGTTATTGCCCAGTGAAATAGAAGGTGGGCGATTACGTGGTAATCTTTACCTTTCGGCCGACACATACTGCCAAGGTTAATGATTTGTAAAGAGGTGTATAGTGGGGAACAGTGATGTCACAGGAGTCGGGTGTCGGTAAAGATTACCACCTAACCTAGACCAAGATAATGTAGCATAATATACAAAATGTATGATAGCATAATGTAATCTAACCTAACCTAACCGGAAAACCAGAATCCTCCGAAACAAATTTTTCGGCCATGACGTCATGAAATATATGCGACATTGTATGCGACACCTCTTTCCAAATCACTAACCTTGGCAGTACGTGTCGGCCGAAAGATAAAGATTACCGATTAGGTAGGATACATACGCGAACCATCCAATTTACAACGTATTTCAGATATACGCAATGGAGCATTACTACTACAAGCATCAAGGCAAAACGATAATCCAAGCACCTCACATTCGCAATCGAAACTAGGACCACAGTCGGACAATTAAATGGATAGTCCAACAGATATAAGGTCCAATTCATCATGGGTATCACAAGTACAACTGAGCAAGGCCCTTTACATAAGGTACAACCCGGGTCCCTCCAATATTGTTTGGCAACTGGTGACATCACATGGGCTGGACAATTGCTCAGTCCCGTAGGCGCTACAGCCAAACTTCCGTGTTTTCTACACGATATTTTCGATCTTAAATACCATCAAAATGGGACAAAATCGGATTCATTCGAAAGCTTGAACAATCTTGTCCATGAATATGAGCTTTATTTTCTCCTCACTCTACGACTTTTTGCTTCGACCCACGCTGACTGCATTCATGTCGAGCGCCGCAGGAATCGCGTGGTGCCACGGGTAGTAGAAGTATGATGAGACAGGCCAACTGAAGATCACGGCTGGAAAGGAGGGGTAGGAGCAACTAAGAGACAACTGTTGCACCATAATTCCTCCCCATCCGGTGCAGGAGCGTAAACAAGGGTGCGGCACTGGGGGCATGTGCCTCCCATGAGAAAGTTGGTACCCCTCCGGCCAGGAAAACGGGTCAACATTATATTTAGGCTACAGGCGGAGGTACCGATACTAGTTGGAATGTCACGCCCTTATCACCCATGTGCAGATACGGAACCTGCAGCCGGTTTTCACGATTGTTTTCCATTTTTCATGCATATGCGTCTAGACCAGGGGTGTTCTTTGATATATTTTTGAGGGGCAAATGCCCCCTCCGTGTTGGCTCTGTCCCACAATAATTTATATTTTTAACATGAGGTACCATGGAGCATGCATCCCATCGACGTGGGGCTTCCCATTACCTTCATGTATTTTGCACCCCAGTAATCTGTAGTATAATATATATATATATATATATATATATATATATATATATATATATATATATATATATATATATATATATATAGTATATATATATACATATATATATATATATATATATATATATATATATATATATATATATATATATGTATATATGTATATGTGCAGTGGGTATTTTTGAATTCACGTTCTTTACAAAGATTCAGAAGTTTGTCGATGTGCATTCGCGAGTTTAGACCAAACATAAACAGGAACTATTCGTCCTGGCGTTTAGTTAGGTAAACGTGTAGCGGGCATTGTCATATTAAATTGTATGTGCGTCAGCTATTCATGGTAATACTCTTCTGTAACATTCACGTGTGAGGATATTCATACTCTGGCCATTTTGCAATGCGTCGTACAATGCCACTTGTCCGAATGTATGTGACCAAGGGTTGTGCCCCAAATATAATACGTGTAATTTCAAACTTCTGGTTCATTGCAAGGAGCGTCAATTAAAAACTACCTACTGTGTATGAGTATACCATACATACAGCAAGCACTCAACGATATATATATATATATATATATATATATATATATATATATATATATATATGTATGTATATATATGTATGTATATATATATATATATATATATATATATATATATATATATATATATATATATATATATGTATGTATATATATGTATGTATATATATATATATATATATATATATATATATATATATATATATATATATATATATATACATGCATATTACTTCACACAGGGCTAGAGAGCAGATAGTGGGGCACATGTCATGCCAAATATGCTTACTTTTTAGTGCCATCTAGTGGTTTCCCTATGCTGGGCAATGGGTATTGAATCAATGTTATATCTCTCATAACATGTATGTTGCTTTCACATGGAGTTCATGGCACATTCAAGATTATAATATTCCAAGACATGGCTAGCGAAGCTTTTCTCCAAAGGGAGGTTAGGATAGGTCAGGTTTGGTTATGCTGCATTTTTTACATTTATTTTGAATGCTGTGCTACCTAAATGAAAGACATTTTTGGTGTTATTTTACTCACAACCTGAAGTATTTGCATAGAAAATGAGTGATCCCATAATCTTAGTCACCTTCATAAACATTACATTGGAATGATTAATTCCAAGGAGTCATAAAGCACATTAAGGCATACCTTTACCGGTAAGCCTAGGTTCATATTTGGCAAATCCAGCTATGGTTTCAATTTCAATTGGTGAAACTTTAGGGGTTATGAACGATAACAGGTTGAGGGTTGTTGTATCCTATGGCTGAATAAATTCTGCACGAACTTAAGAGCATGTTCAATAACCTAGGAATCCAAACAATATTCATCAGCCTCACATTTCAATTTCCCGTACCGACAAACAGAAACACAGTGCTCCCAACCACAACAACACTCCGATGTCTTCGCTGCGCCACAGATGAATCTTAGCCAGGTTTTAAAATGCATTCGGAATGTTTACGTGACGTCACAGTATATACCAAAATCCTGGTAGATTGTACTAGAAATCTAGCACATTCCTGCTGACGTCACTAGGGCTGGAACTAGAATACATACTAGATTCCGTTGTACCCTTTAGTATTAGTACCCAGGTACAACCCAGAGTATATTAAATAACGGATACAACCAAGTTTAGTATATTCTCAGATCTAGTATATACCGTGCCTTGGTGACGTCACAGCTCGAATATGCGATATTCTACTACAATCTGGTGGACATCTGGCAGATTATAGAATCCTATAGTAGAATATTCCAAATCTAGCAGATTCCTGGCAATTTCATTTAGCAGCAGCTTCCTTTTGTGTCGAGGCACGGCGCACGACTGGCCTTGAGGGCCAGCTGGTCGTCATGGCAACTACTCTAGGCCTCGCCCTCCGGGAGTCGGCTGGCCGGTTTTGTGTAGTGTCCTCGTTTACCGGCAAGGAAACATACTTTTTCGAAGCGATCCGGATTCGTATGTATAATTCTTCAGGCATTCGCATGATGTCAAATTTGCCCACATACAATACACATTGCCTGCGTAAAGCTGTGGAAAATATTGGCCGTTTTGGCTTGCCATTGCACGCAAGGTGCTGCCGAGTATCTCCTTCGATATGTCACAGGCCCGGAACAACTTGGACCCCCCCCGGTACAACCGTCCGGCGATTTGAACTTTTCGTGACGTCCTAAGTTTTCGACGACCGAAGCACTCACTGCCCGCAATGCTTTTTAGGGATAACTTATAATGTTATATTTGTTTTTAGAGAAATGGACTTATATCCATAAAACGAAGACTATGTGATAGAACACATCTTTCTCTATTCAAAATTACACTGCGGTTTTTACCTGAAACTTACCTGAAACCCGATATACGAGCCGAAACAGCTCTTCACATCACGCAGGCTTCCTCAGCTGGCACCGCTCCATGGCTTTTTCCACCCACGAATGCTCATAATGAAGGAATGTGGGGTGGAACTGATGCAAATTATGGGAAGGATACAGGGGTTTCGTTTGATGCACATTTGAAGGGATATTGTCCTTTCAATCTTTACTTTTCCCGACCAATATTTTCAACTTTTAACATTGGACACTATGGAGTGTACTCCCCCCCCCACCATTTGAGTTCTCCCATTGCCTTCATGCATTGTGTCACCAAATAATTTCCAGGAAACAGCACCTGTAGAAGGATATAAAGGTCGACAATGGACACGCAGTGCCACAGGCCTATAGCTAACTTAAAAGTCATAGTCATAAAGTCATAAAGTCATAAAGTATTAAGGCTTAATAAGGGCCACAGGGGCCCATCTGGGTTAAGCCTATCTAGAAAAGGTACTAGAAATGTACATACACCCACCCCAATCAATCCCTTATCCCAAGTTCCTAGGAAGCTATATATCCCAGCTTATCTAGCACCACTCACTTGCTACCGCATAACACCCTCAACAATCACAAGCTCCTCCCATCACACCCATGGTGCCACCATAGACAATCTCATCAGCATCACATCCCGAAGGAAGGTGCCGAATCCACTGCTAGGCACACTCCACACAAATTTATAAAGCGTTCAGACTTAATAAGAGGCTCACTTGCTATTGCATAATACACTCAACGATTACGAACTCCTCCCATCATACCCATTGTGCTACCGTAGACAATCTCATCAGTATCACATCCCGAAGGAAGGTGCTGAATCCACGGCTCGGTACACCCTATATAAAGTTATAAAGTGTTTAGACTTAATAAGAGACTCACTTGCTATTGCATAACACACTCAACAATTACAAACTCCTCCCAACTCCTCCCTGTCGATCAACCCTCCCTGGAGTACAGAAAAACAAGCCCCCTATTCTTATAATGATTGTCTATGCCGTTATTAAAGATGTTCAGTGTGTTGCTACTGACAATGGTTCCTGGAAGCTGGTTCCAGTGTTCTACTAGACCTTGTCCTGCAGTCGCTGTGATTAACTTTAATTTTGAATTGATGACCTCTAATTGCATCATTTCTGTTAAATTCAAACATTTCCCTGAGATATCCCTGTTCTTGACCATGAACAAATTTAAAAACCTCGATGAGATCTCCTCTCAGCCTTCTATATCTAAGTGAAAACATATTCAATTTCTTCAATCTTTCCTCATATGCCAGGTTGCCTATACCATTAACCATATTTGTTGTCCTCTTTTGTACTCTCTCTAAAAGCCAACAATCTTTCTCATAACTAGGGGACCAAGCTTGGACACAGTGTTCCAAATGTGGCCTGACATATGCACAGTAAAGCTTCATGATGACCTCCTCACTTTTGTGTGACACATTCCTCTGTATTGCCCCAAGCATTCTTAGGGCCTTCTTCCTGACTTCTTTGGTCTGTTCTGATGCCCCCAATTTTGTGTTCAAAATGACACCTAAGTCCTTCTCCTGCTGAGTCACAGATAGTACTTGGCCACCCATCAAGTATGGAGCCTTCATATGCTACCTACCTATATGCATGACTTTGCTCTTATCAAGATTAAACTTCATTTGCCATTTTTCGGACCATTTCACTAGCTCGTCTAAGTCTTTCTGCAGCAAAACCTGCTCATTGTGCCCTGTTATTGCCCTAAAGATCTTCAAATCATCCGCAAATTTCAAAACCTTACTGCTTAGGCCACATTCAATGCTATTCACATATATAATGGACAATAGTGGTCCCAGTACCGACCCCTGGGAGACTCCACTAAGAACATTTTGCCATGATGAGTTTGTACCATTTAGCATCACTCTCTGCTGTCTATCTGAAAGCCACAACTCTATCCATTTTAGGATGCTACCTGCAATACCATGGACCTGAAGCTGCAACATTAACTGTGTATGGGGTACCTTGTCAAAGGCCGTACTAAAGTCAAGATATGCTACATCAACCTGATTTCCCTGTTCAAATTGTTCTGTAGCAAAATTCAAAAAGTCCAAGAGATTTGTGAGACACGATTGCCCTTTTCTAAACCCATGTTGAGTATCTTGAATCAATCTGTTTCCTTCCAGAAACCTAACTATTCTATCCCTGATAATTGATTCGAGTACCTTGCAGACTAGGGATGTGATGCTTACTGGCCTATAGTTTTCAACTTTCCCTCTTTCTCCTTTCTTGAAAATGGTAACTACATTTGCCCTTTTCCCATGTGTTGGAATTTCATGTTGTGAAACTGATCTACAAAATATTATACTAAGTGGAATTGCCACTTCCTTTTCAGCTTCCGGCAATACCCTAGCATAAATTCCATCAGGTCCTGCTGCCTTGTTTGGCTTTATTTTTCTGATATAATTGAAAACAATTTCACTATCAATGAAATCAACATCGTGTATCTGATCACCTGTCACTGAACTGTGGTTCACGGTTGGCAGATTAGTCACATCCTCCACTGTAAACACTGATTTAAACTGCTTGCTCAGCTCCTCAACCATCTCACAATCCTCACTCAATATAGTCCCATTTACTTCCAGTGGACCAATTGTGCTTGAAACTGTACTTACCTTGTAGAAACTAAAGAACTTTTTCTGTCCCCATTACAGTTCCTAGCCAAATCCAATTCTTTTGCTGGCTTTGCTGCTCTGATTTTCTGCTTCACAGCATCTCTAGAGTTTTGATACGACCTTAGATTTACGATATTTGAAGCTTCCTTTAATACTCTGAATGGATCTTTCTTAGCCTCAATTGCTTTCATCACTCTGGTGTAAGCCTTGCTGGCTTTCCTACAATTCTTTTGCGCCTTTGCTTTTGGGGGACATGTCTTATCTGAATGTCCCTCAAGTAAGATTTGAACTTTCCCCACATTTCACAGGCATTTAAATCAAAGAATTCTTCTTCCAATTTTATGGCACTTAAAGCCCCTTCCATGCAGTCAAAGTCTGCCCTGTTAAAATTTGGAATCTTTGCCAAATTATCCTGGATTGTCCCTGCTACCTGTGCCTTGAATCTCACTATGTTATGGTCACTTTTTCCCAGGGTTTCTCCTACAGTCACGTCTTGAACTAAATCACTTAAATCTGAGAAGACAAGGTCCAAGAATGAGCCCTGCCTGGTTGGTTCCGTTACAAACTGGTGTAAGAACAAGTCCTCTTCAAGGCATTTCCTAAACAGTTTACATGATGGGGAGCCAACACAAACATTTCCATATTCTTTTAGATTAAAGTCACCAAGAATAAGGCATTTCCTCTGAAAGTTTCTACTGATTTCCTCACAAATCACCTTATCGAGCTCCAGTTCCTGAGAATGTGGCAAGGTTCCTGATCGATACAAAGCTCCCATCCTCAGTTCATTGCTTTTGCCTCTTCCCACAGCAACATCAAGCCAAATGGACTGCACAGACATATTTTTTACCCCACCTGTTACTTTTTGAGAACTGTGTAAGCTATTCACATAGAGCATTACACCACCCCCTTTCACTGCTGGACCCCTATTGCATGAAAACATATTGTATTCCTGGATCTCATAGTCCTGCAGGTTGTCCCCAAAATATCCCTCACTGACCCATGCCTCAGTAATGCAAACAAAATCTGGTTTCTCCTCAGCAACATAACACTTTAACTCATCAAATTTGGATTGAATGCTCTGAGCATTAAGCATCATACACTTAACAAAAGTTCCATGACCCTCTTTGGCTTTTTCATGTTGAGTAGCTCTATCATCTCTGGATGAGCTACCACTCTGCCCCCTTGATCTACTGCTACCCCTATTTGCTGACTGTGAGGTTCTATTGCCTATGCTGTCACTATTGGCATATCCCTGAGATGGCAATGCCAATTCTTCCCTCCCCACCCCATTATCTAGTTTCCCTGAAGGACATGTTCATATACTTTGCCTAACACTTGCACCCCCTTCCCGGAGAAGTGCAGGCCATCCCTCTGATAGAGGTCAGATGAGCCATAAAACCTGCACCACTTGTCAACAAAAGTCAAGCCTAACTCATTGCAGAGCCTACCTACCCTGGCATTGGCTGCCAGTGCCATAGAGCTCCAATCAGGGGAGACTCCAGCCTTAGGCAGAATAGCTGTCACAATAACTCTGCTATTGCTCCGCTTCAGGGTGGCCAGAAGGGCCCTGCAGTCCTGCATCAGCTCCTCACTCCTAGCAGGACCAATGTTGTTCACTCCTACCTGCACTATAACTGTACTAAACTGGCCACACCGACGTGTTTCCACCTTGACACCTGGTGGCGAACTTTGAGCCTTGAACTTGAACTTGAACTTCCGGTAACAAGGGGGAGGGGCAGCTGTCCCGGAAAAGTAAGCTCAACCCCCGCGGTGAATATAATGGGATGCTAAGCGGACAACACACACCGAACGTATAAATTGACCAATTTTTCCCAACTTCTGCAAGTCACCATGATATCTCCAGGTCAACACAGGTCAAATAAGGCCGGTTCTAAATGTGACAAACTGTATGAAATGTTGTTTAAAGTTGAAAGAATTATACAGATTGCGGGCATAGGCTATATCGACATTGCTATCAGGGTTCAGGACTATCCAATGTAATCCTCAGTAAGCTTTCGGAGTTTGAGTGCAAAGAACACGAAAACAATTGTATTGAGAGTTTGATTGTCCTGATTATTTTTCATCTCTCCCTGGTTACCCTTCCGGACTGGATTTAAGGCTATGCAAACAAGTATCCACTGCCATCACTGTCGTGCAAAGGAAAAAAGATGCATGCGACATTTTTGGCCCAAAACACCTTTATACACCATTCGATAGCTATTTCGTGGACGCCAATGGTGATAAAAAAAAACCACACTCGTGTTTAGATAACATACTATTTCGGAGAAAAAGAAATTCCTCAAAAATACGCCTGTGGGGAACGACATATATATCATGGTCAAATGACGTATGAAACAAATTTGCATTCGCGTCAAGACGTACGTGCCGTATTCCGTGAGATTGTTTCACATGTCATGGAAAACACTTATCTTTTTTTTTGTCGCATGGACCTGCACGGCGAAAGGACGCATGTCATCACGGCGGTCACGTACGTCTTTCTAGTACTCGAGATGCTGAAACTTTAGCGACAGTGACGTATGCGAATAAGAGACAATATCGAACGTCTTGTATGGTGCGAAACTGA
This sequence comes from Ashinkailepas kermadecensis, assembly GCA_034440615.1. Lineage (NCBI taxonomy): Eukaryota > Metazoa > Arthropoda > Thecostraca > Neolepadidae > Ashinkailepas > Ashinkailepas kermadecensis. The sequence goes on along the minus strand of JAOTOM010001968.1, from coordinate 57,739 downwards.
GCCAAATTTTTATTCGCATTTGCTTACAGGATGTGTTAAGCTAGTAAAAAATACATGGAAGCGCGAGAAATAGCTCGTGGTTTAAATATTCCACCCGACATAAGATTAACACATTGTGTCCAGTGCTATGGGGCAGCGATCATTATCAGTGCTACATGTTAGTTGTACCATCACCATTGAAAAACCTCCAAGTACGGTGGCGTCATGCAATTTTGCCCATCCGACACGTTCGAGTGCTGAAGTCCTCTGCACCTGTGCCCATTCGTCGGTCCCTTGCGCTTCTGCTCGTTCGACACCTTCGAGTCGGGCGGTCCCGTGCATTTCTGCTCATTAGACACCTTCGATTACGGCGGTACCGTGCACCTTTGCTCATTCGACACCTTCGAATCGGGCAGTCCGGTGCACCTCTATTCATCAAACACCCCCGAGTCTGGCGGTCCCGTGCACCTCTGCTAATTCAACACATTGAGTATGGTGGTCCAATGCACCTCTTTTTTTCCTCAACCAGCACACATAAATTTTGCCTACCACAATATGCACCGAGATACTACGCATAATCGTTTGGTCCGGCTCTATGTCACATACGTAGTTTTGCCTTCAAATGGTGGAATCGACGGAGACAAATTATGGCCTGGCAAAAATACTTTTATATGTGTACCTAGCACAGACGATTTTAGGCAACACAACTGTGCTCAATGCATTTGTCTTCCTGAAGGATTTGACGGATATCGAACTTGAACGAGAACACAATCGTACCGCTATTTATAGCCCGAACGGTAAATCGGCATATCTGAACTTTCTGACCTCTGAATTTTTAGATCGGGACAGATTTTAACATATGCTAGCTTTCCTTTGCACGGCAGACCAGACCATGGATACCCAAACAGGCGAAGACACCTTCGGAGAATAACTAACAAAGTAATTCCTTGTACAATCGCCCACCAATGGGAGACAACGCGCGAAAGCTTCCAGACGCAGCCGCCAGAGCGGCGACACCTGCGAGTAGGACGTGAATTGTCCGCCGCATTAGCCAAGATACCTTTACTTTACATTCGCCGCGTCCATGCCTTTCGCTTGTGAAGAGCGGAAAATTGGAGTGGAAGAAGTTTCCTAAGATTAATTACTTGGTGTTGGTGAGTTCGGAGCTGAGTTCCAGGTTTCGCATATGGGTAACTTCTGTGTATGGGTAGAACCAGTGGCCTACCGAAGGAGGGGCAGAGGGGACAGTGCCCTTTTGTCCCACAATCCCTGAGAGGCTGTTGGGCCCCCAAGAATATCACCGGGGTTCGGAAAAATTGCGCCGGACCGCGTAAAAATCCCGCTGGGCCTCCAAGGATAGCACCAAAGCCCATGAAAAAATGCACATTGGGGGCCCAATAAGTCGCGTAGACCTCTGAAAATGCCTGGGCCCCAAACATTACAACGAAGACCCTGAAAATCACATTGGGCCCCAAAATCGCTTCATGGCTCCCAATAATGACCCTGGGTTGCCAAAAGTGGGACCAAGCCCCTGAAAATGCCATTGTGGCCCCAAAAAGTCGCGCCGGGCCCAATTAAAATCACGCTTGGGGCCAAGAAGTCGTGCGGTTGTCATCGAGAATGACGCTGGGGGACCCAAAAAGACAGGTCGGGCCCCTAGAAATCACAGAGGACTCAAAAGGTCGAGCCGGGGACCCCGAACATCGCGCTGAGCCCCCACAAAGTCGCACCGGGACACCTGAAAACCACGATGGAATCCTCAAAAGTTCGCGCCGGGACCCCTGAAAATAACTCTCGAGCCCCAAAAAGTAATGCGGTGGCCCTTGAAAATCACGATGGTAGCCGCACAGAGATAGACCGGGCCCCTGAAAATCACGCTAGGGGCTTAAAAGGTCGAGGCATGCCCATGTGCCATGCCCTCGCCCTTTGCATGATGGGTGGGCGTGGCACCATTGGCTCTCCGATTCGCCGCTAATGAGACGATTCGCTCTCCGATTCGCCGCTGTGTATTGTGTGATGTGATCTGAATGTGTACCTGATGTCCTCACCGGTTGGTGTGATGTTTCGTACATAATGCACGATATCGTTTACTGGTTGATCACTTATTCCATTCCATCACGTATGCAGCATACATTTTCGGCTTACCATGTGCCTTGTTTTTGTCATGGGTTAATGCAAATGTGGAAAAGGAATATTGAGTGTCCGGAAGTAAGGCATAACAATTTACAAAATTGTTCCTGCCTGTGTGTAATTTCCCAACCACATTATCAAATTATATATTTCAAACAACCATCACTGTGCATGTAGTGTGAATTTTCCAGACTTAGCTTCGGCCAGGGGATCTCAACATTGCGCACAGGGACAGGTCAGAGGTGGAACCAGACATTTTCATGGCGACACTCGTCTTGGGGGCGACATTTCCTCGAAGGGCCGCCGCTGCGAAAGTCCCTGGAGGTGCGCATTTTCCTGAAGGTATGTTGAGAGGAGAGATGTGTGCACTCGACCGTATTGAAAAGGGCACCGTTTACCCTCAAGAGGGCGCATTTACCCTCAGAGCAGCGTCTTCGGCTGAAAATTGAGCGAGGGGGTCGTTGCATTCTAGTATTCCCAGCTAAGTACTTCGGTCAGATGGGCGCCATCTTTCCAGGGGGACATGCCCCCAGTGCTCTCATCTATCCGCCCCTGGGATAGTTGTACTCTTGAGGTATACACAACAATGCCCCTGGTAGCTGCCTAGCATAGGTGTAGGTTTCTGAAAATTTAGGAGGGCACAATACATGAAGGCAATGGCCAGGCCCAAATGGATTGGGGTTGGTTGGTTGGTTATTGGTTTTACGACACGTCGACCGTTGAGTCATATAGCGTCGCCAATCTCTGACGCCGATTGGTCGCGGGCGAAGAGTAGCGACAGGTGAGACTCGAACCCACAATCTTTCAATTGTGAGACGAGCATCTTACCCCTAGACCACTTGTCCGATACCACATTAAGGCCTAATATGAGAAGTTGAAATTATTGGAAGGGCACATCCATCACGGGGAGGGGGCAAGTGCCCTCCCAGGCACTGCTCCGACTGTAAGGCATTCAAACATAGTACATGATAAAGATCGTCGGCATTTGGTAAGCAAACATTAGCATATTTCATGTTTGTCTAGAAATACTCATCATGCCACATCTCAGCAACACAATCATACTTTTCGAAATGTGCCACACGTGGATACCTACACGGGAGTGCTTAGATCGTTTGAAGGAGGTTTCTTTTTAATTTTTCATAATCCATGTCTTTTCTCGGATTTCTCGACCGGGAACTTATCCCTACCTGCTCCGCTGGATGTAGGAACATAGCAAATACCCATCCCATAAAATAGTTACTGACATATTACGCGCGAACTGTTAAAAACCAGCATCAACAACCCCTCAAAACAGACTCCAAGGCGTTAGAAGGCCGCAGCTTGCTGCCTTTCGTGTCACCCTCGCCTGGACTGGCATCTGGTGGCAGAAACTCCGCGATGTCTTCCATTACATCGCTACTAGCTATAGCATCTACTCAATTCTCGAGAAATGTAAAATCCCGCTGGGACGTCCCACATGTCGCAGCGTCAGCGTCATTAGGAAGGTGTGGTTGAACGACGCGCGCAAATTGCACAACATCTGGACAGGCAGAGCTTTAGAACACAACAGGAAAGATTGGCGAAGCACACATGTAACCTACAGACACAGTTATGTCACGACCACGAGCAAACCAATATGAAAGGAAGGCAGTGTTTGAAATCCACCGTCCATCCACCCACCGAGGTCGGCGCACTGCTAACGCCAGGTCTCGCTGACTCGACGACAGGTCGGATCATGGTTCCAGGACTGACAGCCGGAACCGAGCGAGGGCAATATGTCCCAGACCGCGGCGCCACGCGAAAATCGCCACTACTTTGCGGGCACGACCCCTGTTGTCCTCCATTACGTGCACTATCCTTGGTAACAACTACTGTATCCTCCTTGTGACACTGCGTCATTGAGCGCAAAGTTGACCGACCTCATGCCTATCGCTATACACTCGGCTTACGGCTACATACTGGCTTGCCCGTCCGTCCCCAGAGTATCGCTATCGCATTGCATTCGCTCCATTATCACGCTGTACAGGCCGACCCTATTCATTGCACATGGCCTCACCACTCAGAGTCGCAAAATAAGTACACCTTTATTTGCAATTATTGTGTTGCCCATGCTCCTAAACTACTGAACCGAATTTCATGAAACCTTCACCAATCTACGTGACATGGGCGATATACTTTGGACGTTTGAATATGGTTTACTCAGCTTTAGATCAAGGTCACCGAAAAAGCACAAAACCATTTCTAAGTTTTTCCCACGCCCATACTCAGGAAACTACTGAAAACAATTTCATGAAACCTTCGCCAAGTGACGTGCCGTGATCGAAATACGCGGGGCTTTGAATATGGTGACCTTGGCTTTAGGTCAAGGTTACCAAAATACGCAAACTCGTTTTTGAGGCTATTTGCCACGCCCATGCTCCGAAAGTACTGGACCACATTTGATGAAACATTCACCAATCGACGTGGAATGACGACATACTTCGAACGTTCGAATATGGTAACATTTGCCTTAGGTCAAGGTCATCGAAAACGCATGAAACTCTTGTTAAGGGCTGTTGCACCGCCGTGCTCCGAAAGTAGGGAACCGAATTTCATGAAACCTTCACCGATCGCCGTGACGTGGTCGATATATTTGGGATTTGGGAATATGATGACCTTCGACTTAGGTCAAGGTCATCAAAATTACATCAAGCTCTTTTTAAGGTCCGTTGCGCCGCCCATGCTCCGAAAATACGGAACCGAATTTGATGAAACCTTCACCAATCGACGTGACGACATTTTTGTTCGACATTATTGATGTGTCCTGTGTTCGTTTTGTGGTCGAAGCTGCGCCGTCGTAGACAAAACATGCATAATCGAGTCTGGACCGAAACAGGAATCGATATAACTGCAGCAGGGTTGACATATCGGCACCATATGAGGTTCGTGCAAACACCTTCACCACCTTCATGCACTAAAAACACCTTTCTCTAAGCGTTTTAAAATGATGCCTACATGTTAGTCGGCTGTCGAGAAAAACACGGAGAAATTTGACCACCTTCTCCGTAGGAATCTCCGAGCCATACAACCTGATCTTCATGTCCGGGCAGTTTCGACGCCGGCAAAAATGCACGGCGACCGTCTTTGTTGTGGAGAAGCGGAAGCGGTTTGCCTTTGTCCAGCGTTCAAGCCTGGCGACAGCGAGCTGGAACTGTCTCTGCATTATTGGTGTTGAGATGCACGACGTCCAGGTCGTGAAGTCGTCAACGAATGATAAGCGGGATATTGACGGCAAGATAACAGCCGATATCGTTAATCATAATGGCGAATAGGGACACACTCAGTACACTGCCCTGGGGAATGCCGTTGACCTGATGGAACCATCGCGAGAGTCCATTGCCAACACTGACAAGAAACCGACGGTTTGTCAGAAAGTTTTCAAGAAAGACACCCATGGAGCCGCGCCGGGTGGATAGGGGAGGGGGCTGAACTTACGGGATTAAGACGCTCTAACTCTGTTACAACACAGCGAGAGGTCCACAAAGATCGGATCAATTCCCAGATTGATCCTGAGCTTCCACTCAGACATATCACGGCCTTCTACAATCACATACGAATCAACAGACACTTGCGATAACACAACAATTTAATACATGTCAGATGACACACAGTTCTACGTAATTAGTCTAGGAGGTTTTAACGGTTATCCACTCTCTGATCCATGTTAATGAACTAAACAATGTTCCTAGTATACTAAACACAAATACAATTTTCCGTAAACATTTTGGCGATCACTGTTGAAAGTTCAGTCCGGTTCGGGAAGGGGAAGTAACTGAGCATGGCCGACCTTGCCATCTGCAGATCTTATGCCGCCCGGGGTACGACACTCGACGCGGCCGCGTTCACTGGACGGCCCTGCGGCAGTTACCGCATGTCACTCATTGGCCTGAGTCACTGGTCAGGGACACTACCCTGCCAACTGCGACGTCTCTCCATATACTTATGGAAGATTATGTCGTGTTCGATCATGTCCAGTTGCGAGATCGGACGGTAATTCATCCATATCGCCGCGGTAACTTCCGGCCTGCCGCGCGCTAGCTCGGCTGAGTCATCCATATGACCGCCCACTGCACCGCCAGTGGCGGTGCTCGCGTTTCAGGGACGGCGCTCGGCAGCGCCGCTCCGGGGTGGCGCTGATCAGCGCCCGTAGCGGCGACGCTCGCATCCGCAGCGGGGCGCTCGGGTTGCAGCGGCCCGGTGGGCCTCTCGGCGGCGCTCGCTGGCGCCGAGCCAACGGCCCAGTCGTCGAACTGGCCGGGTATAACGGCCGCTGGTGGGTCGTGTTGCAGGTACATCCTGTGTACCTCTGCAGGTGGTGGCCGCAGGTGGTCCACCTGCGGTGTCCTGTGGCAGCCGACGTGACCGTCTCGTCACGTCCGGTCGTCAGCTCAGGTCCGTGCTGTCAGCTACGGTGTCGGCGTGATGCGGCGGGTACACGGTCGACGGTCCTGCGGGAACTGGCGTGACGGACTCGTCATGCCCGAGTGTCAAGTCGCGCTGATGCTGGCTCAGGTCCAGGTCCAGGACGGATGATGATGTCTTCACCGAGTGGGAAGTGTTGGATGGTTCGGATTGCATTGTGGGTTCCAGGTACAAAACCCTGTTCAAAGATGCGGAAGTATAGGTCTGGGGTTGGATTTTGACCACAAATACATGTTACTAACAGTTGACAATATGTCACACAAGACATCAGGTTAGGTGACGTCACAACGTCACATCAACATCATTGCGCCCATATGGGGTTCCATACGTCCATCACATCGGCCATCAGGCCGGTAGGTGGCGTTACTCCGTCACCGTTGGTGGCGTCACTGCGTCAACAATACAGTTACATGTTCACATGAAGCGACTCACGGGTACACTTCGACGATATATCTACTAGAACCGTTAGTAAAGCGTCGATTGAAACATTATCATTTGTAATCTGAACTGCCTCATCATTGATTCATTTTGCATCTCCACAAAGCTTGCAAAGGCGTTAGATTTATTAGGCGTGACGTCGACTCGGTCGACATCAGCTTCGTAATCAGTGGAAGTAGCGGAGTCATCGTGAATTTGAAGTTTGCATGGAGGGCGATCCTCATCAGATGATTCCACCAAAAGTCATTTTTCAGGGACTGGCCTCACTGGGCTTTCAGTCGGGTCCTGCACGCGTTTTGCTACTTCTGAAAGCGGAATTCCATCTTCCGATTCGCTAATTGGAGGTTTTGAGCGTTTCGCCAACTGCGATTGTGAAGTTTCAGGGTTTGAATCACTGGACACGGGTAAGGGTCGTTTTAAGCGCTCTGCTAATTCTGCAAGGGGTAAATTGTCTTCTGAATCGCTCGAAGAGGGGAGTGGTCTTTTGTTTCGTTCCGCTGGTTCCGAAAATGGGGCGTCGTCGTCTGACGCACTGGTCGACGGCAACGGCCTTTTGTTTGTCTGGACTGGTTCAGACAGAGGAATGTCTGTCTCAGTATCACTCGATACCGGTGGGGGGCTCAGCTACATCTGCAGACTGGGTGAAAGGTGATCTCTCTGGCAGGTCAGACTCGACCGGCGGTGGCCGCACCGAGCCAGGCACGGGCTCTGTCAACTCAGCGGTTTCATCATCCTTTGTTCTCTGTGGGCTGCATACGTCCATGGGACAATCCTCACAGGGACTGTAGTCAGGGCCGACCTCGGCCCGTTTGGCTTACCTAAAAGGCTGCACTCGTTCAGGGACAGTGCCATCTACCTTTGACGTTTTCTCTAAATACTTTAGGTTCACCGGTTCGTCTTGGTCCTTGGTGGATTCCCATGCTGTGTTCGGATCGGCTAGCCGTAGTTCCTGTGCATGTACCAAACGGGTCTTTCCGGAGGTCTGATTTCTGATCACGTAGTTCACTGGGTTCGTTTGTTTGACAATCCGAAAGTATGGTTTCCACGGCAATGCGAACATTGACGACGTGCCAGGTTGTACCGTTGTGTCATAATAATACACGGGATCTCCAATTTTCAAATTTCGCGGCTTGGCTTTATGGTCTGCGTACTCACGGTTCCGTTCATGACTCTCCACAATGTGAGTCTTTACATGGCTGTACGCTTCATGTAAATTAGACAGCATTTTTGGGACATAGCCTTCTCCGTAATATTTCATTTTAGGCTGGAGCAAATTGTCCAGGGGGAGAACGGGGTCTCTGCGGTACAGTGTGAAGAATGGCGAGATGGTTCCAGAGCTTCCAATGTTAGCGGTCCGATAGGCGGAAAGAGTGGCGGGAATTTTGTGTCCCAATCATCCTGGTTTTTGTTGATTGTTTTTGCCAATATGTTTCTTCCTAACAGTGTGACGGAGATTACCCATTGGTACATGGTCTGAATCTATGACGTTCACATCTTGGTCAGTTTCGTGCATTCGACTGAGGTGGTCAGCCACGATATTTTTACTGCCTTTAATGTAAATGATTTCGCAGTCGTGCTCTGAAAGCATGATCGCCCATCTCTGCAACATTGGATTTTTCATTTCTAACAGGTTCAAAAAAGTAAGTGGACGGTGATCGGTCAGAATGGTGAATTTCGATCCAAGCAAATATTGGCGTAATTTTTGCACACTCAACACGCACGCATAAGCCTCTTTTTGCACCACGGGCCATTTCCGTTGTGTTTCATTCAACTGTTTCGACAGGTACTGTACCACTCTTTCACCTTCTCCGTGTTCCTGCACTAACACGGCTCCAACTGCTTCCTGGGAGGCATCCGTGTATACTTTGTACTCTTTCGTGATGTCGGGATAAGCCAGCACGGGTGCGGTAGCTAATTTTCGTTTCAGAGTTTCAAAAGCATGCTCACACTCGTCTGTCCAATCAAATCGGGCATGTTTCTTTGTCAGGTTTATAAGTGGCGTGAATATTTTGCTGAAGCTGGGAATGAAGCGACGGTAGTACGAACACATACCGATGAATGAGCGGACTCCCTTGACATTGGTCGGGGCTGCCATATGTTGAATCGCTTCCACTTTCTCGGGGTTTGGCGTGATGCCAGAGGCTGACATTAGGTGTCCCAAGTACTGTACTCTTTCTTTCAAGAAGTCACATTTCGACAGTTTTTGTTTCAATTTCGCTTTTCGCAGTCTGCGGAAAACTTCTTCCAGATGGGCCAAATGTTCGTCAAACATTTTGGAGTAGACGATTATGTCATCGATGTAGGCGGTTGCAAACTGATTTTGAATTCCGGACAGCACTTTGTTCATCAGTTCTGCAAATTTTGATGGTGCATTGCAAATTCCGAATGGCATTTTGCGAAAGTTCCACAGGCCCATAAAACACGTGAATGCTGTTTTTTTTAATACTCTCCTCGGACATCGGGATTTGCCAATAACCAGCTTTCAGGTCCAAGGACGAAAAGAAGTTCGCACCTCCCAGAGAGGCAAGAATGTCCTCAATTAGCGGGAGTGGGTAGCTATTTTTTTTGGTCACCTTATTTAGTTTTCTGAAGTCAATCGCAAACCTGTTACTTCCATCCTTTTTGCGAACGATCATTATCGGGGCAGCCCAGGGACTAGCATTACTTCAATTTGTTCCTCTACGTATTTTCGCTGAGAGAATGGAGTTTTGTAAGGAGCCTGCCGGATAGGCGGGTTGTCTCCAGTGTCAATGTCCATTTTGATGACATCAGTCGTTCCAAGATCTGCGTCTGTCTCGGCAAATAAGTCAGTGTTAGCACGTAACGGCTGTTCTAGTCTCTCTCTGTCTGCACCAGTCAGGTGAGCCAGCTTGGCTTGATCAAGCGGGTCAGAGGGAGCGGTTGGCGGTGTCAGTTCAATGTCCTGTCATGTCAATCAGGTTTTCCACGTCAGAATCGTCTATATGTAAGGGGGATGTGTCGCGCCTGCCTCCGCCCGTGCCCGGCGGTATGCGGCATGAGGACCAGGCTCGCACAAGGGCAGCAGCAGCGGTGTGGGTGCGGCCAGCGGTGCAGCGGGCGCCGCGTGTTGGCGCGCGTGCTGCGGCACTGGGTGTGCCTCTGCGGTGGCGCGCCCGGGGGCCATTCGGTGGTGACCTCGGTCGCCTTGGCGGAGGAGCCGGGGTTCGGGCTCAGGACGCGATGGCGCGAGGTGGTCGGTGCGGTGCGCTGTCCGGCTGTGACCGGCCGTGACCGGTCTCATGATTGTGCAGCCAATACAGGAACTGAAGCCCGGAGTCTTGGATCGGAGCCTACCCACGGAGCCCTACACTTCGCAGCCTACATATAGTCTCAGCGAATGCAATCACCTGCTCTGGGTGCAAGGAAAAATCACGAGTAGTGGTATTGACAATTCGTACTGGTACTCGTTTGTGTTGGTCTGGTTTCGCTAGAACTTCGGCTATAAACAAGCCAGGTTCCTCAGAGATCAGCGGCATGTTATCCAGCGAGTGTACATGACAGTTTTGATCTACCAGTTGAACACGGTTAATGAAGGCTGGGCCTTCCACGACAGTGTTGGCGGGAATGTGGATTCCTTCCTTGACTCGTACGAGTGAGCTAGTCGGTTCACTGTTCTGTTTTTGTGGTCTGAGAGGAATCATGTTTCCTTCGATGCTTCTCAAAATCTAACTTCGCTCCGAACATCGTCAAAAAATAAATTTCCCAACATGCACTTCTGTTTTATGTCCTCCACAATTTGAAATTCGAACGGTTTTCTGAATTTGCTCATCTCCACCATGAAGGTTCCAACTCCAATATTTTTCTGGCGATGGCCACTGGCGGATATCGGTGGTATGCAATCTCGTCGGTCCTGTGATAATTTTATAATATTTTTCTCCGCGATTTTATCAAATAAATTTTTCGAAATCAACGTTATGTCGGCTCCCGTGTCCACGAGAGTATAGGCTCTCTGGTTGCCGATGTGAAGCCAAGCCATAGGCGTGTTTGCCTTGATGTGAACTTGTTGGACGCGTGCCAACCTTTGCTTACGTTTTTCGGGGTCGCGCTTTTTCCTGATATTCTTCCTCTGTTTTCTCGGTATTTCCTCTGTCTGAATTTGCTCAGCTCCATCACGGTGGTCAGTCGCGACAGAGCTCATTAGTTTTCCGACTGGCTAATTGGCTGAGAGCGGCATCGTCTTCCAATGTGACAATTTTGGCACACCTGATACAGATGGGTCTACCATCGGGAGTCCAGCGGTAAGCTGGGTGCTGGTCGGTGTTGGGTGGTGTTCTCCATACTCTGGGGCCCATAGGAGGTCGTGGCTGTGATGGTCCAGTGTGGTCCTGACTGAGGTGGTCCATAGTGTGGTCCTGGCTGAGGTGGTCCATAGCGTGGTCCTGAGGGGTAGTTTCGTGGCGGACGGGGGTAACGTTGGTAGGTGGGATGGAACACCCGTGGTCCAGGCTGGGGTTGGTTCTCCCTGGGCGGCTTCTCGGTTTCTAGCTTTGACGTTGCTGCTAATTTTTCCACTGATTGGCCTATTGCCATAACAAGTTTTTCAAATTTCTCCACCTTGTCCTCTCCTGTGTCTGGCTGATTAGAGTCGACTTCCATCGGCTCCTGCCTTTGTACGCCTCTGCAAACCTCGATAACTCTGTCCACCTTCTGTTCCTTTTACTGCAAACTGGATGGCTTCCTCCAGGGTTCGGAAGTTTTGTCTGTACAGCTTATTTGCCAATGAGCTACTTTGGACACTTTTATTAAAAATATCAATGAGATTTTCCTGAACCGTGGGATTTTCGACATCTGAGTAAGCTTGTCCGTGCCAGTGCGATTAATTTCTCACCGAAATTCTGAAAAAGATCTCTATTTTGGCGCAATTTTCGCAAACCCTCCTGAGCGCACTTATTGTCAGAGAGGTCCGAATATCTTTCCCGCATGACGTGCTTGATTTGTGTCCACGTCATAAGTGGTTGTTCCGTGAATACGCGCTGCATGAACTCGGCTGCAGGTCCAGTGAGCGTTTTGATGCAAATGATCTGCATCTGTTAGTCATCCATGCTGAAGTTAATTCGGTCAAGTTGCCGTAACCATTCAATTAAACTGTTGTGGCCATCTCCAGAAAAGGGTCTGATGTTCTGTGTCATACCTTGTGCGCGCATCTCCAAGCGAATTTTGTTGGAGCACTCCGCCAATCTATCAGTAGAAATATCAGTCATATTTAATTACGTTAAGTTACTCTATATATTTTTCAAAATTATTCGCTCACTTTTGTGGAGATTTCTATGTTTCAAATTCGGCTCGAGGTTCACCCAGTAGTTCCCACACACAGTATTCAGAACACGGTAGGTATACAGCACAATTATGCAATTTTAAAATATTTATAATAGTGGTCAAAATCCGAAAGTGGTATTTTTAGAGGGATAATGAAGTTGCTCGGACTAACGTAAATGAAGCGGAAGACGTTCTCTTGCTCGTCCGTGCTGAAACTGGCGTGATTGACGGTCCAGTTGGTGTTGATCTAGATGGGCTTGCAGAAAATCGCAGAGTCTCGCAGAAAGTCCGGGTTTCGCGGCGCCACTTCTAGGATAGTTCCTATATTGGCACGCGAAAGTCTAGCAAACTCGTCGTCTCGATAACCTCGGTTGTGAGAGCACCAGTCCTTTTAGCTGCCCTGTATTGCACTGCAGCACTCGCACGATCACACGAGACAGACAGACACCGTACAGAACTTTCTTCTCTGAAGGTAAGCCGTGATACTGCCTTTCTATGAATTTAGAGGGCGAATTTAGTTGGGAAGGGAGCGCGCGCACGGAACGTTTCAGCAGCGGTCCGCTCGCAGTGAAAATCCAAGCCTGACTGTGGCCGGCCGCACGGCCGCTGGCCACGTCTGAATACCCCCGGCTTTTCATTGGTCGTTCAGCCAGAACCGCCCATTTACGTCACATCCCTGTTCTAGAATGTTTTACTGCCGTCTGGAAGGGGAAGTTGACTTCATTAGTGATGGTTGCTATGTTATATTTGCGTTACACTTTTACAGTTACAATGACGGTACACTTTTACAATCGGTAGGCTTACGGGAGTATCTCAATTACGGTTACGGGACAGCCAAACGTATAACTTTATGTAAACTCTGTTACATCTAACATTTAACGACGGTGGCGGGGGCGCCGGTCGGGAAGAGAAAGGGGCGGAATTTACGGGATTAAGACGCTCGAAAGCTAACTCTGTTACCAGTAGCGCCCTGATATTCTTTTGATTCTAGACCAGACATCCGTCAGGGGAGTGGAGCGGTTGAGTAGACCAACGTAGTTCATCCAAGATGCTCGCTTGGCGTCGCGTACGATGCGCCGTGCATGAGCCCTGGATTTCCTGAACATTATAAGGTTTGTAGTGGTGCTGTCTCGGTGAAAAGCCTTAAATGCACGTTTGCGGGCGTGAATAGCCTCGCGCCACTGGTCCGTCCGCCATGTCACTGGGGTACGCCGGGTGCCACAGACGTCTTTGGAATGCACTCTATGGCAGATTCGATGATGGCTGAAGTAAAAGCAGCCATTGAGTGTGGACGGCTGTCGGGGGCAACAGTGAGTTTGTAATCCAGCTTGGCCTCGAACTCACTCCAGTTGGCTTTGGTAAGGTGCCACCGCTGGGGCCTAGTGCCAAGAACAGTTTCAACTTGGTATTCCAACCAGACCGGAAAATGATCACTTCCAAGCGGATCGTCGGTCACGGGCCAATTTAAGCACTGAGATATCTGCGGACTACAAAGACTCAGGTCAATAACTGATGTGCTCCCGGAGGGAAGAGGAGGAGTGGGTTGGCGAACCGTGATGTAACAGACACAACGCCTCGGCATCGATAAACTGTTCCAACAAACGTCCACGCGTTTTCGTGGAGTCACATCCCCAGACCGTGTGGTGGCATTCAATTTATCTAAGGAGTAAAACAGGTGGAGGGAGCTCCAGCATTAATAGGCTGAGCTGTGCCACGGAGAAAATATCCCCCGGTGGCACGTACAATGAAGCAATTGTTATTGTGCGGCGGTCGACGTTCATACGTGCAGCAACAGCCTGGAGCGATGTCTGTAGCGGCAGGAGCTGCGCTGGAACACTGCGGTGCACAGCTAACATGACGCCACCATGTGCAATTGTGTCAGCAGGCAGAACATCCTTCCGAAAGACAGAGTATCCCTTAATGGTACATTGGACGCTTGCAGTCAGCTTGATCTCCTGGAAACTTACAACAATGTGGTTGCGACAAGATAAAATAATTCGTAGATCAGTAAAATTGCACCTAAAACCACGCATATTCCATTGTAAAATTAAGTGTGCATTTCGCATGTTGACTGGTGTTGACTATGTTAGTAGTAGTAAAGAGTCTAAGTATGAACACGTACAAGCATAGAAGATGGATGAAATCTTCAGAGGAGTAGCAATGACTATGATGGATAATGTGCACTTTTAAAACTTTATCTCCGTCTTCCCCCGAGCGAGGGGATGGCCGAGGACTCAGAAGTCACGCAGCCACTCGGTCCAAGAGACTAAGTCCTGGGGCGGGAGTTCGGCGATCCATGGTCCGGCGGAGAGCCAGACGACGACAGACCTCGGTCCTGGGGGCCCAACCTAGGGGGAGACGGGGGAGGGCCGATGTCATTGTTAGTTTGTGCTCCCGCCGGTCCCTCAACTCGCCTTCGCGGCGATGGGGTGACAGGCCTTGGGGGAGGAGCCCTATCAGAGACATGGCGGGCCTTCGCTCGTGTCCTCTCCGTCTGAGCAAGGGGCGCCCGCTTCGCACCGCAGGCGCGCCTCTCGGCTTCCTGATAGTGCAGGTTGATGTCAGGGATCTGGCTGGGGCGATACGTATTTCGGGACGGCGACGCAGGTACGGAAGCCGAGGTTGAGGTTGGGGGGGGACCTGGCTCACGGGAAGGGGAGAAGGTTCAGGTAGGGAGGAGGTGGAGAGGATGGATTTGGAGCTGGTGGTGGGGCGTGTGGGAGGCGAGAGGAGGTTGGAGGGTTGATAGGTAGTGGGATGTGGTGATTTCGAGGTAGGTGACGAGGAGAGTGAGGAGGGGCTGGAATTTGGCGGAAAGGACCGAGGAGGGTCCTTTCCCCACCCTCGGGGACTGAATTGGAGGGGGTCTCGCATAGGTGAATGGAGCATACATTCGTACCGGGTGGGACCTCGGTCGCCTCGGCGCCGTGTTGGGTTGGCTGCCCTGGTCTCGCGGGAGAAGCAAGGGTCATTCCGAAAGATCGAAGAAGAGTCGTAAGTTATGCAATAAGGTCAGAAACGTTGATGGGCTGTGAATGTTGTGTGTCTAGCGAAGTAGTTTTAGCTAGGTGACCAGCCACCTTTGCTGCATAGCTGATCTTTGGATGGACCCTATCATGCAGATCAGGAGTGAAACGTAACATTTTGTGTACATTTGATTGACATGATTTCCTTCTCCTTCATATATGCAGGTCATGTCCTATGAAATGCACTATGTGCATTCTGACCCACGCCACAATTTACACACCAAGGCGATTCAGCACCGCACTGTTCCGTGGCGTGCTCTGACGATCCGCATCGTCCACACGTGGGGCGGTTACGACAGAATTGGGTTGTGTGGCCATACCTCTGACATTTGAAGCATCGCATGGGATTCGGAACGAACCTCCTCACCTTCACCATGATGTACCCTACACGGACCGATTCAGGTAATTCAATCGAGTTGAAAGTCAAGATTATATTGTCTGTGAGCTGTACCTCCTGATCCTTTTTGACAGTAAGTCTCCGTGCATAAATAAGTCCATCTTCTGTCAATCCTTCAGTAATTTCGGCGTCACTAACATCTCTTAAATCAAAACAGTTAATTATTCCCTTTAAGTGGTTCTTTGTTGAGTGCATTTTCACAGTTATAGGAATTGTCACCATTCTTCTGCCCTGCTGGTTTCTAGCTGAGTAAACAAATCGGTTTGCCAACAGTCCTCTTTTGGCCTCCTCCGTGAGTTCAAATTATACTGCCAAACCGCCATCTCCAAGTATTTCGCATTGTCAGATCCGACCAAAACGGTCACAGCCGTCCCGTCGTTGGAAAGGGACAGATGCTTTGTCCCTTCAGCGGCTTGAAAGACAAGAATGCGGGGAGAAGGGCCCTGGTGTTTCCACCGTTCGCAAATCGGTACACCTGTTCGGCAATTCGTGTTCGGCAAATCACCTGTTCGGAGTTCGTGTTCTGGCTAGTCACCTGGATCATGGATGGTTTTATTGTTTTGGGATGCCACATGTTTGCTCTTGGAGTTCGGCCCCGCGGACGTCCCACGACACTGGAGTCCTATTGGGGGACGCCTGAGCCCCGCAAGCGGGACATAACACACCCCCGCGGAGGGCAGGCGGCGCCTTTGCCTGGCCGGGAGAGAAATAGAGATTCACCACACCGACAGGGATCCAGCACCGCCCGCCCCTTGACCCTAGCAGGCCGGGCCGGCAGACACTGGTAAGACCCAGGTCCCCATCCCGAGACGACCTGTCACTTGGCCCGTATGGGGCCCTAAAGACCTGCCCGACCCTCCAGGATATCGGGACCAAGAGGCGTGTTGGTCCCCGTCACAACCAGCACCGTGCTACAGGGGAGCTCGGGATCCAGGACTCAACTCCGGGGGATGGGCCGAGGGGGCGCGACTACCCCGAGAAAACTGAGCGGACGGGTAGACCAGAGGAAGCTGGCCTACCTGCTCGAGAAAGGAGAGGGCTTTTTGTTGCAGGGTTGGATGAAGGACATCCAAAGGGAGATAAGCAAGGATTGGATACTGTGAAGGGGGAGAGGGATGGGCGGTGGGGACTACGTGAGTCCCTGGAAACACCTCCGTGTTTCCACACCCCTTATCGGGGCGACTGTGTTACCCAGAGGGAGCGCCATTTCCCTGGCCAGCCGAGAAACGAGGCTAACCCCATTGCAGGAGAGACTCACCACCAGAGTGTGAAAATTACTTTCCGAGTTGGGAGTCGGAGTGCATACCGATTTCTTCCGGAGTACATTTTCATGGACATTATTTTTTTATGCATGGATTCTGTTTACCAGTAACCAGGGGCGTCGATTTGTATCCTTTTGCGGGGGCCATGGCCCCCCCAATGCTGATCTTGCCCCCCCCATGTTGATTTGGGACCCCCCAATAACCCATGCTATTTGTATGCTGCTAAAAAAGCTAAAGGTAAGAAAAGAAGAAAAACACTGTGTTAGGTACACAGAAAACTTAGTTGATGTTAACCAGCACATTTTGTACTGAAAAAGAACAGATTTGGATTAGATAGTGGACTGAGTACAAGGGCGTCGCCACCGGGGGGCAGGGGGGGGGGCAGTCGCCCCCCCCCCCCTGCCGCCAAACAGGGGGGCGCCGCCCCCCCGAAATTTGAGGAGGCCCCTATCCGGAAATGCACAGGAAAAAAGTGAGCAATGAGGCCGACGAGACACGAGAGGAAGCCTCCAAGACGTGAGAGGAGGCCCCTAATTGGAAGAAGGAGTCACCTAGGAGAGGATAGGAGGCCCCAGAAATCACGAGAGTGCCAACAATTGGCACGGAGGCCCCCAGGAATGCAAAGGATGCCCCCAGGACTGCAAACGAGGCCCCCAGGATTGCAGAGAAGGCCTCCAGGATTACAAAGGAGGCCCCCAGGATTGAAAAGGAGGCCCCCAGGATTGAAAAGGAGGCCCCCAGGATTGCAAAGGAGGCCCCCAGGTTTGCAAAGGAGGACTCAAGTATTGCAAAGGAGGCCCCCAGGAATGCAAAGGAGGCCCCCAGGATTGCAAAGGAGGCCTCCAGGATTACAAAGGAGGCCCACAGGATTGCAAAGGAGGCCCCCAGGATTGCAAAGGAGGCCTCCATGATTACAAAGGAGGCCCCCATGATTGAAAAGGAGGCCCCCCAAGATTGCAAAGGAGGCCCCCAGGATTGCAAAGGAGGCCTCCATGATTACAAAGGAGGCCTCCATGATTACAAAGGAGGCCCCCTGGATTGAAAAGGAGGCTCCCAGGATTGCAAAGGAGGCCCCCAGGATTGCAAAGGAGGCCCCCAGGTTTGCAAAGGAGGACTCCAGGATTGCAAAGGAGACCCCCAGGAATGCAAAGGAGGCCCTCACGATTGCAAAGGAGGGCTCCAGGATTGCAAAGGAGGCCCTCACGATTGCAAATGAGGCCTCCAGGATTGCAAAGAAGGCCCCCAGGATTGCAAAGGAGGCCCCAGGATTGCAAAGGAGGCCCCAGGATTATAAAAGAGGCCACCAGGATTACAAAGGAGGAGTCCAGGATTGCAAAGGAGCCCCCCGAAATGCAAAGGAGGCCCCCAGCATTGCAAAGGAGGCCCCAGGATTGCAAAGTAGGCCCCCAGGATTGCAAAGGAGGCCCCCAGGATTGCAAAGGAGGCATCCAGGATTACAAAGGAGGCCCCCAGGATTACAAAGGAGGCCCCCAGGAATGAAAAGGAGGCCCCCAGGATTGCAAAGGAGGCCCCAGGATTGAAAAGGAGGCCCCCCGGATTGCAAAGGATGCCCCAGGATTGCAAAGGAGGCCTCCATGATTACAAAGGAGGACTCCAGGATTGCAAAGGAGGCCCTCAGGATTGCAAAGGAGTACACCAGGATTGCAAAGGAGGCCTCAGGATTGCAAAGGAGGCCCCATGATTACAAAGGAGGACTCCAGGATTGCAAAGGAGACCCCCAGGATTGCAAAAGGAGGCCCAGGATTGCACAGGAGGCCCCTAGGATTGTAAAGGAGGCCCTCAGAATTGCGAAGGAAGCCCACAGGATTGTAAAGGAGGCCCCCAGGATTGCAAAGGAGACCCCCATGATTGCAAAGGAGGCTCCCAGGATTACAAAGGAGGCCCCCAGGATTGCAAAGGAGGCCCTCAGGATTGCAAAGGAGGCCCCAGGATTGCAAAGGAGGCCCCAGGATTGCAAAGGAGGCCCCAATACGGGAAGGGAGACCTCAGAATATGAGAGAAGGCTCTAAGACGGAAGAGAAACCAGTGGATATGAGATGAGGTTTCGGAGACGTAAAAGCAGTCCCCGAAACGGGTAAGGTTCCACCAAGATAGAAAAGGATAATCCAGAAAAGTGGCAGGAAGCACCTAATTCGGAAGAGGACGATATAAGATTGGAATGAGACCCTATGATGGACGAGGAAGCCCCTAAAATAGGAGTGAATGGCCATTAGATAAGAGGGATGGCTCCCAGGCGAGAAAGAAGGCTTCAAGACGGGTAAGAAGGTCCCCAGGAAATGACAAGGTAACTGAGATAGGAAAGGTTGCGTGTAATTTGGAAGAGGAGCTACCTAGGAGAGAACAGGAGTCCACCAGGAGACAAGAGGCCAACCTTAAAATGGGAAAAGATAGAATCAAAACGCGGAACAGGAGGCCCCGGAGACGTGAGAGGAGGCCCCTAATTTGAAAAAGAAAGCCTCAAAAAGAAAAAAGGAGGCCCCTGCCGGACTCGAGAGGAGTCCCTCGAGATGGAGTAGGAGGTCTCCAGGGCCGAATGAGGCCCCGACGACCGGAAGGAATTCCCAGGAAATGAGAGAAGGCCCTTAAAATGGGAGTGGTAGGTAGCAGGTATGGAAAGAGGCGAGGTTTCCAAAATTGAAGATCCCCTCTAGACGGGTAAGCTTTGCGAGGACAAAGGAGGAGGCCCACGAGGCGTGGCAGGAGGCCCATAATTTGGCAGAGGATGCCCCTGGAACATGAGAGGAAGTCCCATGCCATGTTAAAGGTGCCCCAGGATGTGGGAGGAGGTCCTCCAAAACGGGAGAGGAGGACCATTGAATATGGAGGAGGGTAGGACGGACGAGAAGACGTCCAAAACCGGTAAAGAAGCTCCAGGAAATGAGACGAGACCCCTAAGACCCGAGAGGAGGTCTATAATTTTCCAGAAGCATCTGAAATGGCAGGAGTCGTGCCGGGGTACTTGAAAATCACGACATGGGCTCAAAAAGATCGGGCTGGAGCCCCTGAAAATCTCGCTGAGCCTATGGGTACCAAAAATTCACGCCCGGATCATGAAAATCACGCTTGGGGCACGATAAGTCGTACCGTTCCCCAACAGTATCATTTGGACACAAATGAAGCCGGGGCAACGAAAAACAATCCGGACATGGATAATCACTCTTGGGCCCCAGCATTGACACCAAAAGCATCCAAAACGTATTGGACACCCACAAAGTGTCGAGGTCGCTAAAACTCGCGCTAGGGATCCAAGCAAATGACGTCGGGACACAAAAGATTACATTGGACTAAAAAAAGTCGCGTCGCAGCCTTCGAAAATCTCACTGGGGAACAAAATTCGCGCCTGGACCCCAAAGGTTGCTGCTGCCCCAAAAATCAATTATCAACCGGAATGTCACTCTGTGCCCAAAAAATCGGGTCAAAGTCCCCGCAAAATCCGTTGGGCACTGGAAAAAAACGTGTCAGGGCACCGAAAAGAAATCGAACCTGGAGACCGAACAATCGTACCAGGGCCCAAAAATATCACATAAGGACCTATAGAAAAAATAGAACTCCTTCAGTGGCCGCAGTGACATATCAAAGGGGCAAATGGCCCCTCCCTCCTGAGAGGGATATGCTCCCAAGAATCGAGCCGAGGCCCCCAAAAGTCGCGCTGGGACCACAAAAATTCTCGTCGGTCCACCAGAATTCGCGTAGGTGCTCAAAGTAAATACGTCGGGCCCCAGAAAACTCGCTCCGAGGCACGAAAATCTGCAACAGGAACCGCCAAGACCGCGTTGGGGTCACAGCTAAGTACAACGCGCCCCGCAAACTCGAACCGGTCCCACCAAATTTCGCGCTCGGACCCACAATTCGGTAGTACCAAAAATGTCGCGCTCGGACCCATCGGTAGTACCAAAAATTTGGTCTGGGCATCAAAAATTAACGTCGGGCTGCCAACAATTGACGTCTATGGCCCCACATAGGCACCGTGTGACCCCCAAAGTCTCATCGGTATCCGAAAAAT
The DNA here is from genome assembly GCA_034440615.1 of Ashinkailepas kermadecensis. Lineage (NCBI taxonomy): Eukaryota > Metazoa > Arthropoda > Thecostraca > Neolepadidae > Ashinkailepas > Ashinkailepas kermadecensis. The sequence continues at coordinate 36,766 of JAOTOM010001968.1, read as the reverse complement.
AAAGCCGGAGCCCTCCAAAATCAGGAGGGATTGCAAAAAAGTGCGGGTCAGGACAATGGTTCTGGAGCACCGAACATGTCATCAGATGCCTTGACAAATCGCGTACGGCATCGAAAAACATACCGGAGCTCGAAGAAAATCGAGGTGAGATACAAAAACATGGCAGCAGGGACTCGAAAAATCAGGCTGGGATTCGGAAGTTAAAGAAAATTCAGAAGAGATCCACAGAAATCGCGTTGAGCCCAGATAACTGGCGTTGGGTCCCGGAACCACGCGCCTGGGCGCGATAAGTCGCGCTGGGACCCAGAAAAATCGCACCGAAACCTTAAAATCGTACTGGGGCCCCACAAATGTGCGTCAGAAGCCCCAAATAAACACAGCGGGACACTAAGAGCACAACGGGGACCGAAGATGCGACTGGCCCTTCAAAGCGTAGTCTCGTAAAAAGCGGCAGGGTCCGAAAACATGCGTTGTAGCCATAACTACATATATATACCGGGAACACTAAAAAAAACAAAAAACAAAAACACCGGAAGCTCTCAAGGCACATAGGGGCCATATAACCGAACAAGGGCCTGAAAAGAGGCTGGGGCCGCAAAAATCAACATGATCCCAAAACGAACAAAAATACCGGGCACTAAGTAAACACATCGAGATCTTTGAAAGCGCCCTACAACTAAAAAAAAAATATTCGGTGCGCAAAAAAGCAACAAACCCTAAAACGAGCATGGGTTTCGAAAATGCGTTGGACATCTAACAAAAATGAATTGGAGCCTTAAGACACATCCGTAGACGAAGAAATACGAAACGGGTCCAAAGAAGTACACTCAGGCAGGGCTTCGGTTCGGTAGCCAACCTGGAAGCATGTTTAATCAAAGATATGAGGTGCATCAAAGCTCAGCGGGTATCCGCATTTCTTCACCATAAAATATGGTAAGAAGGGAACTAATGATCGAATTTAAATAATATAATTTTCGCAGCGAACGCCCATACGAAGCATTTTATCACGTCAGATTGGCGGAAGTCTATCATGTGGCAGCAATTAACAAAGCGTAGGAGGCCCAGCAGAATCCGTAGCATCGCACGAAGTGTGGCGAATGCGCCGAATGCGCAAGATGGGTGTGCACGTGCACTAACGTTGGCGTCGTGGCGACCGGGCACTATGAACTGGAATGTCTGAAATTGGAAAATTTTACATTTAAAAGTGATTTGTGCAGGTGTAATTTCAGCAGTGCGAGATGACTTGTCAAGGAATACCGAAAGAATACATTTGAACAGGTTGTTGGAGCTAGGGTTGAAATCCGACGAATCAGAAACGATAGTGGTAGATTAGGCCCCTCCACATGATAATTCAGTTCATCACTAATTATTGTATTTAAAAAGTTCCCCTTTGACAAAATAGTGGTCGAAATCGGAAGACTATATTCAGTAGTTGGACCTCCTCCAAATACGTTTGACCCCTCCCCTTCACGCAAATATGGGTGCGTCACTGGTCTCCCAATAATTTTCAGAACTTACGCCCATGGAGCAAAGCCAACATTGCGGGGGTAAATTCCCCCTCACATGCATACAAAACAACACCGATGCCCCATATTAAATGGGAGGAATGATGTTTTAAAATGTATTTTCTTCCTACAAAGTTGTCTTCTGTGATTACAGCCTGCATGATTAGAGCTTCCCAGCTTCAGTACCTTCTCAACGACATATTTTACAAAACGGTACAGCACAGCGATAACCATGGGCGTGACGGCGTGGAATTCGAAGGTTTTGCATTATTTATGCATTGTCGTTGTTACATAGTTGCATTGCCATTGATGCATGGTTGTTCAATGCTTGTTCTTGCCCTGAATTTATTCGCGCAGTGTTTATTAGTTTAGCTTCTGTGCCAAGTGCCTTGCAGCCAGCACCAAATGTTATGAAACAAATTAATAAATCCCTAAAATGACGATCAGAAAACCAATTCAATCCACTTCTCGTTGTCACCTTCATGAAATTGTTGTCCTGGGACTGAGAAATGATCGTTTAAGTTTGTTTATGAGATCAAGCTGGTGGGTATGACTAACAGTAGTGATGAACCTAGCTATGTTCAGTTAAACTTGGTGAACAAAGAATTGGGTTGATCAATGGAAGATATCTTTAAGATATGCTCAGCATGAGCCCCACCAGCTCACTACAATCTAGAGGCCAGCGGGAAGATTCTTCTCGTCGATAAAGCATAAAGATATTGGTTTGTTTTGGCACTGACGTATTTATCTACATTTGCTTATTTATACCCTGGTATGGCTCGGTTCTCAGCGAAAAAAAAAAGATTCTTGATATTGCGCTTTGCGTAAATTATATACCATGCCAAGAACAAACAAGACATCAATATGAAATCATGTTCCCATTCGGGAACCATACTAAGAGCCTAAAAAGCAAGAGGAGGCCCTAACACAGTGGAGGCCCCTTTTCGGGGAGCAGGAGGCCCCCTATCAACATTGCCCCCCCCCCTGGAAGAATTTCGTTGCGACGCCACTGACCGACATTACATTTTCGGATTACCGACGGAATTTGGGGCCCCCAACGCGATATTTGGGGGCCCCGTGGTCACTTGTTGGGATCCCTAGCCCGAGCTTTAGTGGCTAGGACACGTTTTTTGGGGGCCCAACACATTTGGTGGGCTTTACGAGGGGCTATTGGGACCCCAGAGTGATTTTCCATGTCGGGACTGTTCTTCGTTGCCCCGGTTTCATTTGTTGGGTGATCACAATGAGACTTTTGAAGCCCAGGTGCGACCTGTCATGCCCCTAGCGTGATTTTCATGGATCCGCGCGAGAATTCTTGGTACCCCTAGACTCAGCGTGACTTTCTGGAGCCCCGGCCCGACCGTTTGTGGCCTCCGTCCTGATTGTCTTGAACCCCAACACGACTCTTCCAAGCCCCAGCGTCATTTTCAGGGGCCCAGGTGGGAACTTTTGAGGCCCCAGCGTCATTTTCGCAATCCCCTGCGCGACTTTTTGGCCCCAGTGCGATTCGACGGGGCTCCGGTGCGATTATTGGAGGGCCAAACGGGATTGTTAAGGAGACTAGCGCAATTTTTTCAGAAGCTCGACGCTATTCTCGGTGGCCGCACAACCTGTCAGGGTGAAACTGCCCACAATGTCCCCTCCACATTTGGCATGCTACTGTGCCGTGCAATTCTGCAGCATAAGCATATAGGAAGAGCTCATCTGTTTCATCACTCATACGTGATTTCAAATCCCAAGTTCTCCAGACAGTTTGAGGAAAGTCAAACATCTCCTACACGGATAGGCAAGTATGGACTATTAGGCAACAGGCATACCATGAAATTCAGATCATAGTACTCTTGGTGCAGTTTACACCTTGTTCCGCAGGATGCTGTAGAGATGGATGCGCTCCTGCAGTTCGGTCAGGGTTGGAGTTGGAGGTAGATGGAGCAGCACTGTGAAGGACATTACATTTGGTTCAAAGGACTTCTTTATGTTTACATTAACAATGCAGGTAATGAAGTAACACTTTCATTAAATTACTTCTATAGTGTCCTGAGTGGGCAGTAGAATCGAGATGGGTTCTTGTGATGTACGTTATAGAAGAAAGGTTATGATGGAGCTTTTATACTCCAGTGGGAATGGCATGGATTTACTCATTAGTGAATCCATACGATAACCTAATAACCATAACAAACATAAACTAACCTAGCATACCCTAACCACCATTTGAAGAAAACAAATAGCAAACAATTTTAAGCAATATATTCTCTGAAAATCTGAAAATTGCAACACGACGTTCGTTCTTACTGTCTGGAGTTAGCTGTCGTGATCGCGACCTGGCTGCGTGAGGCGGCGACTATCGCCAAGTCAGCGCTGACTATTCTCGTGTTGAAAATTGCTACGCCACCAAACTAGAATCACTCAGAGCCAAAGGAAAACGGAAAAGCAGAAAGCACTTCATTCTGGCGACAATTAGTCGGCCTCCTCGTGACACTTTTCCTGCATTAAATGATGACTTCGCTGAGCTCGAAAGACAGGCTCAATTGGAATACTAAACATTACCGGCACTTTCTACCTCACGGGTGATCCAAATTGGAACGTCCTCAACACTGCTAATGGCCGCAGCAAAACACACCTGCTTGAGTTCGTTAGAAACTATTATCTTCCGTGACAGTGAAGCGCCATACATTTGCCACAGGCACTTTATTGGATATCATCATAGCAAACTCGCCCATTTCTGTCGGAAAAAACAGAGTGAGTTACTGCGCCTACAGTCCTCACAAATTTATTGGATGTTCGATTAAAGTAAACAGGCCTGCCACACACTGTTACGCCTGTCAACACCGGTAGAACCTTGGGAAGTGTAATGCCTGGTCCAGTGATGCCGATGCCTGTACTTGCCTCGTGTTTCTACCCATCCGTGAATACGACTGTTTTGTGATTGTTGTCATCGGCGAACTTGTGGAAGATGCCAAGATTTTCCGCCGGTGTGATGGTGGACTTCCTTTCTGGGAGCAAGTACTCGACCCGTGGTTGACTGAGAGTCCAGAATGGCCTAGTGGGCAGTCGAGCTGCGGTGACTGACATTGTGAGGTTAAGATCTGAGAGAGCCGTGGCAATTTAAATGCTATATGTTGGGAGTTTCCGCCCAAATCGGCTCTTGTTGTGTCTGCCCGGCGTGAAGCAACGTTGTGCCGGATGACTTTGTGGATTTGATTTTGATGTGGTAACGGCACAGTTGTTGTGTCCTCCTGAAGTGGAGTGTTTGAGTCAACTAGCAGACTGGCTATCGGTGTGGTGCCGAGGGCGCCTGTGGCTGCTCTGATGCAGCTGTTTGGATGCTTTCTAGCTTTTCGCTCTGGCTTTCTGAAATGGTGGCAAAGATGATTCTGTTATATTCTAGGATGGGTCGTATGATTGATGTGCAGAGTCGCAGTAGTGTTCTCCTGTTTCCGCCCCGTATGATTGATGTGTAGAGTCCCAGTAGTGTTCTCCTGTCTCTGCTCCGTATGATTGATGTGCAGAGTCGCAGTAGTGTTCTCCTGTATCCGCCCCGTATGATTGATGTGTAGAGTCGCAGTAGTGTTCTCCTGTCTCCGCCCCGTATGATTGATGTGTAGAGTGGCAGTAGTGTTCTCCTGTCTCCGCCCCGTATGATTGATGTGTAGAGTGGCAGTAGTGTTCTCCTGTCTCCGCCCCGTATGATTGATGTGTAGAGTCGCAGTAGTGTTCTCCTGTCTCCGCCCCGTATGATTGATGTGTAGAGTCGCAGTAGTGTTCTCCTGTCTCTGCCCCGTATGATTGATGTGTAGAGTGGCAGTAGTGTTCTCCTGCCTCCGCCCCGTATGATTGATGTGTAGAGTCGCAGTAGTGTTCTCCTGTCTCTGCCCCGTATGATTGATGTGTAGAGTGGCAGTAGTGTTCTCCTGTCTCCGCCCCGTATGATTGATGTGTAGAGTCGCAGTAGTGTTCTCCTGTCTCCGCCCCGTATGATTGATGTGTAGAGTGGCAGTAGTGTTCTCCTGCCTCCGCCCCGTATGATTGATGTGTAGAGTCGCAGTAGTGTTCTCCTGTCTCCGCCCCGTATGATTGATGCGTAGAGTCGCAGTAGTGTTCTCCTGTCTCCGCTCCAGGCCGTGCCTGCAAGTGCAGGGAGTATATTGACGCGCGTCGCACATCGCTTCGAGATGGAGGTGGCGTGTGTGTTGAAACCGAGTATTTCGTCTAAATGCACTCATAAGAACTCGAAGCTTTTCACCTGCTCGATGGCTTTACGATCGATTTGAAGTAGAGTTGTGGGTGTGACCGTGACGACTAATGTGACCGTGGGGGATTTTTTCTGCAGACAGGGTAAAGCCCCAGGTTTTGCACAACTTTGCAATGTGGTCTAGACCGGCTTCATTTTATCTTTCTGCATTAAGAAGCACTGTGATGTCGTCGAAGTGGCTATGTCGTCCGCGAGAAGTGAGTATTGAAGTGAAGTGTCCGTGTGGTCTGCAAGTATATCGTGGATTATAATGATGAAGAGGCTTGGTGAGTGCACGCTCCCGTACGCCAGGCCCTGTTCCTGAGTTGTGGTGTTTGATGTGACCCTGTCACATCGAACCTTGAGGGTCCTGTCTTTGAAGAAGTTGAAAATTATTTGTGCCATGTATCCGATTACGCCTAACTTGTGCAGTTTTGATGTCAACTCAGCACCTCCTGGTACATTGAATGTCGTATATTTTCTTTACATACGTATATTTAAATGGTAAGCCCTTAATACTAGACGAAGTCATCGACATTCCGTCCCGGTGCTCATTGGCGGTCGTGCAACGGGATAGTGTGGACTGTCCAATGGACTCTCCGGAATCAACCCTGTGCTGTGCCACCAGTGCGGATTTATTCGGGCAAACAAGTTTCCACACTGACCACACTTGAATGGCCTCTCTCCGGAATGGACTGCAGCGTGACGCTTCAGGTCGCCGTGATGAACACACGATTTGCCACACTGCACACACATGCACGGACTTTAGCCGGAATGGAGCCTGTAATGAGCAGTCATATGGGAACGTTGGTACAACGATTTGCCACACCGATCACACTTGTAGGGCCTCTCCGGAGTGGACCACAGCGTGACGCTTCAGGGAGCCCCGCTGAACAAACGATTTACCACACTGCCCACACTTGTATGGCCTCTCGCCGGAATGAATCCGGTAATGCACAATGAGATCCAACCGTATTCCAAACGATTTGCCACACTGGTCACACTTGTATGGCCTCTCGCCGGAATGGACTACTGCGTGACGCTTCAGGGAGTACCGCTGAGCAAACGATTTACCACACTGCCCACACTTGTATGGCCTCTCGCCGGAATGAATCCGGTAATGCACAATGAGATTCAGCCGTATTCCAAACGATTTGCCACACCGGTCACAATTGTATGGCCTCTCGCCGGAATGCAGTTTGTAGTGGGCATTAAGATTGCTCCGATAACAGAACGACTTCCCACAAACATTACAGCTGAACGGTTTCTGTCCAGAATGGACTACAGCATGACGCTTCAGGTTGCCCTGCCGAACAAACGATTTGCCACACTGCTCACACTTGTACCTCTTACCAGAATGAATCAGGTAATGCTCGGTCAGTCCGTAACGTCGGCAAAACGATTTGCCACACTGATCACACTTGTAGGGCCTCTCGCCGGAATGCAGTACGTAGTGGACATTTAGACTGCCTCGCCGACGGAACGATTTGCCACAAACATCACAGCTGAACGGTTTCTGTCCAGAGTGGGCTACAACATGACGCTTCAGGTTCCGCTGATGAACAAACGATTTACCACACTGCTCACACTTGTATGGCCTCTCGCCAGAATGCAGTAAGTAGTGGACATTTAGATGTCCCCGCCGACGGAACGATTTGCCACAAACATCACAGTTGAACGGTTTCTGTCCAGAGTGGTCTACAACATGACGCTTCAGGTTGCCCTGATGGACAAACGATTTACCACACTGCTCACATTTGTATGGCCTCTCGCCAGAATGACATCTGTAGTGGACGTTAGCATCGCTCTGTCGAATGAAAGACTTGCCACAAACGTCACACCTGAACGGCTTCTCTCCAGAGTGGACTACAGCGTGCCGATTCAGGGAGCCCCGATGAACAAAACATTCGCCACACTGGTCACATTTGTAGGGCCTCTCGCCGGAATGGATTCTGTAGTGGTCATTAAGCCTGCTCTGATGAATGAACGCCTTGCCACAAACGTCACAGCTGAACGGCTGCTCTCCAGAATGGACTACAGCGTGACGCTTCAGGGCGGTCTGATCAACAAACGATTCACCACACTCCTTACACATGTACGGCCTCTCGCCGGAATGGAGTCTGTAGTGGACGTTAAGATGGCCCTGTCGACGGAACGACTTCCCACACACATCACATCTGTGTGGCCTCTCGCCGCTGTGAGTTCGGGTGTGAACAACGAGTCCGCTAGGGTAGCGAAACTCTATGCCACACAAGTCACAGCGATTCGGCCACTTCTCCGATGTATTCCCGTCCGCCATGCTGTGTCACAGGAGCTGCCGGGTGCTGCTGTGGGACAGCCGTCACGCTGACGTTCACACCGGCGTGTGTTGCTGCAGGTGAACTGGCCGCGCTGACGGTGCTGTGACGTCACACACAGCGACAGGAGAGCGCGGTAGTAGCTGAAACAAAAGGCGGTTATAAATTAGCACCGACAAATGAACAAGCTGGCACGAAGTAACATCAAGTAGCACAGAAATAACCATTTGTTACGTATGGCAGACAATTATAACTAGACGACATTATCATAGGATGCATGGTAGTGTAAGTTGCATACTTATTTGTCCCTTGCTTGTGGCTCCTCCGACGGGTAAGTCCCATAAGGCGAGGCAGAACAGGTCAGAACAGAACCGCAGCAGTCATCACGCCGATAGCGTCGATGCGAATAACTGATTCAGTTGACACACAGTTAACACAGGTGCCCTGTCGACACAACAAGGCTGCACTAGCCAAGCAGGAAGCACGACCAGAACGCTGGCCGAGGAGGTGCGAATTTGACAGCCTGCGCTCAGGTTTTTCCGAGACAGTAGCCGAACGGGAGTGGGCAGACACGAAGCTGTCAGCACCGTTTTAGGCATTTTGTCACATGCTGCGGAAATTCCAAGTCAATCATCGACGGCCATTGGCCTGGGAGAATGCAAGGAGAATACTGTTTCAAAATCCTAAGTGTTGCCATCTGAAGTAGCTGCAATAGATCAATACCAAACTCAAATCATATTTTTTTATCAAGACATATTCTTAACATATTCACATCATCTTCTTTCCCCAATTATATTCGTACTATTATGTCACTTAGACATTTCTCAAAGTGTTTAATTGATGTCACTAGTATGGCCGTCATACCATTTCTCACTTTTTATCCTGGTGCAGGAAAATTCATTTGGGGTTTTCGACCATCCAGAAATGATAAAAGAGCATGCTATAGGTATACTTGGTTATTCGCATATAATCACCAACACAGTAGCACTCCACCAATAGGACATGACACCATGTGTTAAGACCACCGCAGGCATGTGGTGACACCAACCAAGTGTGCATTAGTGGAGCGGCGTAACATAAACTAGACATGTAGACTATAATAGTGGAGTGGCGTAACACATACCAGACATGTAGACTATAATAGTTTTAAATACTAGCCTCATCTGTAGTGAAAACAACAACCAGTCAGACAAGAAAGAAACTTCGCCTCATACAAAACAGGGACACAACCAGTGGCATCGCCAAGAAATTCTTCCAGGGGGGGGCAATGTTGATAGGGGGCCTCCTGCTCCCCGAGAGGGGGCCTTCTATTGCTTTTTGGGCTCTTAGTATGGTTCCCGAATGGGGAGCATGATTTCATATTGATGTCTTGTTTGTTCCTGGCATGGTGCATCATTTACGCAAACGCAATAGTGTAAGACATTAGCTTACATTTTTCAATTCGGCGTTTGATGCGGTAGCGACGCGGCCGACCCGCCAGACTTCAAACCTCCGCAGACCGGAAACCAGGCGCCACCGGGCGAAACGTGTGAAAAGCTAACTCAAACATGAAGCCTACTCGTCGCCGAAACGCCCACGCACTGTCCACAGCGGCCAAATGGTAGCTGCCGCCAATGCAAGCATTCACTTCCGCCCAGCCACGCCGTATCAGCCTGACCCAGTGGCCTAAGGGCAGCAACCTCTCTGGACAGCCGGAACCGCGAACCGCCAATCAGCAGTCAGCGGTCACCAGCCGTCACCAGGAGTCACCAGCGGTCACCGGTCAAGTCATCAGCAACGAAGGAAGAAAACCAGATAAGCGTACACCTGGCCCCGGCCCGACGTGCGGAATGGGTGTAAATACGGCTGCGACGGAGTAGAAAGGACATTGGACGGAATCGCCGAGAAGCTCGCACATCCAGCAGAATCGTCCGGGAGTCGCTCGCGAGCTGAGTGGAGTGATTGTGGTGAAACGGTGAACTGCGCTCGCGTTCGTCGACACGGCCACTACTGAAAGACTCTGCGGAAAGCGAGTGAACACCGCGACATGTGAGTGGATCAGGGCAGGAGTGGCAATGTTCCCGTGAACTGTCATGCAAACCATGTGACCCGTCCGCCACCGGCCCTTTGTTTTGCATATGTGATGGCCCTAGCCAGCGGTGGGATATGGGTAGCCGTCTGCCCAGGGAAGGGTAAAAATGGAGGAGCGAATTGTGGCAAATAAGGTTCTTATGGAGCATAGTTTTCAGGGTTGGTGGAGCATACCTGAATGTTATATCGTTTAGACATGCATGGTGTTTAAGGTTGTTGTGGACGATACACGAATGTTTTACTATACATGAATGCTTATACTCTGAATGGAAGGAAAGAATACATAACCACGCACACACATAACTGATAAGAGTTTAAGTGACTGAGGAACCACTAGTTCCAGGAAGACGTTAGTGAAGAGGGCATTTCTTCTGGCTCACTGCAGTCAAATAAACCCCCTTCTTTCCATGGGAGAATGAAAGTAACGTAGATCCGCTGGGACCCCACGTTACTCAGCGGATAAGATGTGCAAACAGACAAGGTGGGAATATCTCTTTTCCCCACTGTCGCTCTGCCCGTCTTTCTCTCTTTCTCTCTCTCTCTCTCTCTCTCTATCTCTCTCTCTCTCTCTCTCGCCCTCGCCCCCCCCAATCAAACGTCAATACCTGTTCCCCCAGCACACAGGCAGCCGAGCGGTCGGTGCCGCCAGGCCAAGGGCTAATTAACCCTTGTGGAGGGAAGAGACCATTACCGTTCACCCGAATGGTCAGTAGTGAACGGGAGTATCGCATGACATGGAAATTTTTCAGAGATCTGCCATTCCAGTGCGTTTACCTGCAAAGACATTGTAATTTGGATCATATTCCGCCAGACAATGGATTTGGTTCCGGCGGGTTTATGAGGGTCTTGATGATACCCTTGACTGAACGGACAAGAGCAACCGCACAAGATTCGTTCATGCTACATGTCGAGTAACTTAGAATAAGTAAGGGGGTCTCTCTCTCTCTCCCTCGCCGAGATATGCTGGAGACCAGACTCGTACAAGTAAATTGTTGTAGGGGGAAATGTCACAAAGCAGTCACGATGGGAAATAACGTTACCGTGAAATCGCTGGAGATCAGATTTGTACTTATCAGCGCATGTACTACCCTTGAATGCCGCGGGCCTGGTAAACACTCGGAGGTCCAAAAGTCATAAGTTGATGCCGTTGAGGAACGAATAGTACACTGACCATTAAGTGGCCAAACGTACTAGGTGTGAATGAGGGAATTAACAGGAAACTAATTCCGGGTTCGTCCGTTACTTAAATGTAAAAGCTAGCCGGCAAGACAGGACAGGACGAACCTGACTACCGTCTGTGACGGAAAAACGTGACAGGATAAACGCATTTTAGAGAGGAGACGGCCTGCAAGCCGCTCTTCCACGGGCGACAAATTCCATGGGCCCAAAACGTGAGCGACGAATAGCCTCCGCCCTCTTCTCTTCGGAGGAGACGGAGGATGGCTGATTGAAGACGGGAAATGACGAAACACTGTTGGTTGAACTCCTGGGAAAGCGTGCCGGAAAGACTGGATATTCACAAGGCAGCTGGTTCACTTGAGCAATTATTGGCTGCAAAAACCCTCCGGCCTGGTGATCCCAGAGCGCGGAAGGGCATCCCGAGGGTGGTCAGATCCGACGGGATCCATGGTTAAGCTCGCAGGCAGCGGCACCCAAAATTTGGGTCGGGATGAATATGTGTGTACAGTTAGGTAAAAGCCAAAAACGGCTAGGTCGGTATTCCTTTCCCGTCTCAGCTATTCCTGCAGGCCTGGGCCTCTCGATTACGGCACAGACAGGGGAGATGAAGTTTGACGTTCCGTAAGCCCCCAAGGATAGGACAGGCAGGGGATTTGAGGGTCTCCCGACCATGACCCCGGGCAGGATAGGTTAGAAAGACGATAGGGGGCCATCCCGAACGATTTGTGGCCCAGGACCACCTGTGGGGATGCCCGCCGATTGCAAGTTAGAGCATGTAAGCCCTGGCAAGGCATTTGACTCATTTAAGAGTAGGTGTGTCGGACATTATTACTCAAGCCCAGCATACGACCATCAGAAACTAACGGAATATCGCAGCCCAGTGTCATCGAGCCTTGAAGGCAGTAAAGTAATATTATGTCATTCCCAACCAACAGTGTCGCGTCAGCCGGTCACAGTTATGGACCTAAGCACGGGTAATTAACATTTAACCTTGGGCTAGAAAGCCCTAAGCAACGGTCTGAGGAAGTAAGACTCGCTGAATGCGTATGCACCAGTGGAAGGGAAATTATCGGGCCAACACTTTTAATAGAGAGCAAATGTTCGGACGGGAAGATGGAAATGAATGGATTTCATGGGAGCATGCATGACGTAGTTATGGGTCGTTAAGGACCAGTGGGAGCTGTTGGAACTCTGCGTACGCATCTAGCTGTCAGAAACCATCGTTGCCAAAATTTTACCCAGGATAGATAATTACATAGGCCCTCAATTTGCCAGTCCGGTGACCCGTGGGAGCATGTAGGGGGATGACATGGAGGGAAACAAGCGGGGACTCTAACACTTAAGGAGGGCCCCGAAGCTGGACGTGGGCCGGTGACGGACGCATTTCCAACTCCAATGTCCGTCCATTACTCTTATGACCCCCCCCCTCCCCTCCTAGGTCTCTCCAATCATGCGGTTCCTCTATCCCTGGCGCCACGACCAAGCCAGGTTCACTCACGAATGGAAGTGGTGAAGTGAGAAGATTTGACCTAGCTAAATATAAATTTGTGTTAGGATAACGAATTACGGGGCGCCGACAAGATGACGATACGACGAAGACAAGATGGTATGGCACGTTCCGACTGCACAAACTACACCGTGGACTCGAGGCACCCCGCTCGCTTTGGGCCGCCCCGGTTAGGGGTCGGCAGCACGCCGGAAGCGGGATCGGCGCGGGCCAGGGGAGCCGCCCGGCGCTCGTGAGCGTAGTAAAACATGGCCGCCGGCCGGCGGCCGTGCGGAAACTACTTCTCAAGGTCGCTCCGAAGTCAAGGGCGCACCGCAGTAGACCAAGACGAGACATAACAACAGTGCCACCATTCAGACCGACCACTCAGACCGACCACTCAGACCGACCACTAAGACAGCACCACACCCGTAACAGACACCGAATATCTCATCCCCTCAATACCACTCCCCCCCAACCAACACCAAATATCCCATACCCCTCAATACCACTCCCCCCCCCAAACCACCACGCCTACCTACCCCCACCCCCACCTACCCCTCCCCATCCCTCCTCCACACCGACCCCGCCCCCGACCTCGCCGCCCTACAATAGCATGTAGGTTCATTGAGCCATAATTTTATTCAAGAACAGGAAAGGTACCCAATACATTGAGTCAAACATGATACTCGTTTCCCAAATTTCGTTTGGCACTGCCAAACGAAATCTGGCACTCCCAAGTTCGTCTTTTTTGTTCATGGGCATGGGGCATCAGTTAAGGGCATCACGGCATCTCCCCCTCGGTGGTACCGTGGCATCTCCCAATCGGTGGCACCACGGCATCTCCCCCTCGGTGGTACCGTGGCATCTCCCCATCGGTGGTACCGTGGCATCTCCCCATCGGTGGCACCACGGCATCTCCCCATCGGTGGCACCACGGCATCTCCCCTCGGTGGCACCACGGCATCTCCCCCGGTGGTACCGTGGCATCTCCCCATCGGTGGCACCACGGCATCTCCCCTCGGTGGTACCGTGGCATCTCCCCATCGGTGGCACCACGGCATCTCCCCCTCGGTGGTACCGTGGCATCTCCCCCTCGGTGGCACCACGGCATCTCCCCCTCGGTGGTACCGTGGCATCTCCCCCTCGGTGGTACCGTGGCATCTCCCCCGCGGTGGCACCAAGGTTTCTGAATGGGAATCACAGAAGACCGCCTCAAATGATCTGACCGTAACCCCAGGCCACAACTGGAGGCCCACTGTTGTCATAGGAGGTCCCATAACCGCCACAGAAAACCCATAGCTGCCAGAGGAGGCAGGGGGGTCCAGGAATTGTCATCTGAGGAGGGGATACTTGTCTGGAGTGGCGCCACCGCGAAAGTACCTCGCCACGATATAGGAGGAGACTCACGAATTTAGCAGGAAGCCCCTAATTTGCCAGAGAAGGCCTCTAGAATATGAGAGGAAGCCTCAGATCATGGTAAAGGGACCATAGGATGTGCGAGGAGGCTCTCTAAGACGAAAGAGGAGGACCATGGAATATGGAGGAGGGTATGATACACGAGGAGACATCCAAATCTGGTCAGAAGGCTCTAGAAAATAAAACGAGGTCCCTAGGACGCGAGAGCATGCCCATAATTTGCAAGAGGAAGCTTTTATACATAATAATATAATAATATAAGCATATAATAAGATATAATATATAAATATATAATAGTACAAATTCATGTGTAATCATATTTAAGCATAAACTTGAGGTACATCAAGGCTCAATGAGTTATTCAGATTTCTTTCCACTAGTAAATGTTGAAGAGAAAAAGAGGAACAATTTTATAATAAAATTAAATGAACTTTCTCAGCGAACCCCATGGCGAGCTACGGCACAACCAGACGTTGATTGGCGTCCCGTGATGACGTCATAATGGCACGTTGCACCATATGACGTCATCACCAGACGTCGACTGCCGGTGGTTATTGGTTTTACGACACGCCGACCGTTGAGCGATGTAGCGTCGCCAATATCTCACGCCGACTGGTCGCGGGCAAAGAGTAGCGACAGGTGAGACTCGAACCCACCATCTTTCCATTGTGAGACGTGCAACCTACCCCTAGACTACTCCTCCCCGAAGTCGACTGGCATTTCTTGATGATGTCATCATGACATGATGCATCATGTGACGTCATTAGCAGACGTCCACTGGCGTCTCCTTCTCCGTGCAAACGATACCGACGCACCACTCACCCCATATCGTCCACGTCCACGTCCGGCCTCACCTCAAGATACGTCGACTGGCGTCCGTTACTCCACGTGTGCGTGGGTGCCCCTCAGCCACGTGTCTGACGGCGGCCAGCTGGCCGTGCTGTGCTCGTGTCGAACCACGCGTCGCAGTCACTGAATGCTGGCCGCCATTGGCGCAGAGGGCCGAGGGCGGGGCCTCCAGCCACGCGTTGGCTTTCGGACGGTGCCGGATTGTGTGGGTCTGTTCCCGCGCCCATGTCAGGAATAGGGTGAGCTTCGGCTAGTGGAGGTCTTCCAGATCAAGGCGCGGGAACGACCGGTAGAGTTTTGTCCTTCAATCAGCTGTTGGCGGTGGTATGGTTGTAGTGCTGTTTGGCGCATATGTGCAAATCTGTCCCATTCGCGGTCCCTTGCTCCGATATTGCACGTGGCAGTGCCGATATTTTTGGTAATTAATATACTTACATGCTGTTGTGAAAGCCCAATGCATCATATTGTGCAGTAGCTATTGGAGGCTGAATAAAGTACGCTGCAAGCTATGCTTTCTGATTCCGACTCTGACCGGGAAGCTGACGCACAGTGGATGGCGATGGCCTGTGCTGCTTCAGGAGCTCAAAAGCAGTTATTCCAGGGGCGGATCCAGATATTTTCAAGGGCGGGGGAGGCAGGTACCCGTCTGGAGGAGTCATTTCCTCAGACGGGCGCTTTTGCGGAAGTTCCCTCACGCTCTCGTGCAGAAGAATATTCATTAAACGGGGAAGGGGACTGCACTTGGGCACACTGAATGAACGTCTTATGCTCTGAGAGGGGCAACTTGGGACGAAACACCATTTAGCGAAGGGCACTACACGGAGGTCCTCCATCAGCCACTGATACATACATGGATGCAAACCAAAAGCATGGATGCATACCAGCAAGCATGCCCCCTCATATGTATGCAAATTGGCATGAATGACTGAACTTACAATTTGCTCATCAAATTTAGGACACCCAGCTCCGATTTCCACTTGTGCATTGGATGCTCCCGAAGTGTACTGGCGACAAAGTGGGTGACACAAAACACGGGTGACTGCTCATATCCATCACATATACCGTGTCTCTTGGATTTATTCCAAAAATATAGCTCGAAGATAAAGAAAGTGTGAATTATACAACCCAATGTGCTCCTGGCCAGGTTAAAAATTATTTGATGCTGAACGCCACTGTTGCGGCACGTGTGTCGTATTCCTTCCGCAACCGCCGACCGGCCGGAGTAGATTTGTATCATCTGGTTGAGATTCGATGATGAGTGCATGGTAGCTTCGTTAACATGTGGCGCTGTTGGGGTTCGAATTTTAATATTTCTGAGTGGCAGGTGCTCGTCAAGAACAGGTGTCCCATTTGCCCGTTACTGAGGTGCGACTAGTGACCTGAGTCCAGTCCATGTCACCAAGGTCAGATCCGAGTCACCCACTCGTCCGAACGAACGCGACTTTATCACGGTGTTGACAGGCGTGACAGTGTGAGGCAGGCCTGTTTACTTTAATACAACATCTGATAAATTGGTGAGGACTGTAGGGGCAGTAATTCTCTTTGGTTTTTTCCGACAGAAATGGGCGAGTTTGCTATGATAATATCCAATAAAGTGCCTGTGTCGAATGTAGGGCGCTTCACTGTCACGGTAGATAATAGTTTCTGACGAACTCAAGCAGGTGTGTTTTGCTGCGGCTATTAGCAGTGACGGGGACGTTGCAATTCGGATCACCCGTGAGGTAGAAAGTGCCGGTAAAGTTTAGTATTCCAATTGATCATGTCTTTCGAGCTCAACGAAGTTTTTATTTAATGCAGGAAAGGTGTTACGAGGAGGCCGATTGATTTCTGCCCGGACGAAGTGCTTTTCCCCATGACTTTGGCTCAGAGTGATTCTAGTTTGGAGTTCAAGTTTGGTGTCGTAAACAATGTGCAATACGGTAATAATCAGGGCTGACTTGGCGATAATCGCCACCTCACTGAAACCGCTAGAGTCTGGCCGGTCCGCGCGATTTACCTGATTACCAGGAGATTTACTAAGGCGCGTGGGGGTGCCAGGTCGCCGTCACCACAGCTAACTCCAGACAGTAAGAAAGCATGTCATGTCGTAGCTCAAGTAGCTTGCGTTTGACAGACCAAGGATTGATGAGTCGCAAACTAAGCTGCCCTTTTGCGCCGCCGAGCCGTCACGTGGTTTACTCCGCCGCACGACCCGCGTGTTCCGCCGCCGCTGGCGCCGCGCCTGCCCCGGCGTGTTTTTCCCAGCGTTGTTTGTGTGCCGGCGACGTTCCCCTCGGTCGGGTGGGCCGCCCGGGAGTGGTGAAGCTGGTGACTGGGGGCCAAGGCCTTGGCGGTGATGACGTCACGGACTGGACGGCTGCGTGTGCGTTACGGGCCCGGGTGGGTGACCGGGGGACGTGATGGCGGTGAATGTTTGACCCAGGTCGATGAATAGCAGCAGCCTGATGTCCGTATGTATGATAACAATCGGTGGAGCTGTAGATAGACGAAGCGGGGCACTATTGCTAGACACACAGGAGTTTCCAGCGGCACCAAGGCGGCAGTCAGCTCACAACATGTTGCCTGAACACCTGAATATCAAGTTTAATGAAGTCTATCTGAGCCTCAGCACATGCTATCCAGCCGTTACAGTGTCGGACAGAAGATAAGCCACCAGCTGCTGGTGCTTGGTGCAAGCGTATCCACTATGCATAAAGCTCCCGCCACTTGTTCACTCACTCAGGTGTTCAGAACGTGTAACCCTTGTGTTGTGCTGTATTCAACTGGACAAACCAACAGCAATTACCACTGCTGAGTCCAGTCTCTTCGCACACGGGTAGCGTATAGGTCGACCGAATTCGGTGCCCTTCTTCCTTCACCTTTGTCTTTTTCTAGTTCACTTTTTACTCAGTTTTTCAGATACCATATATACACCGGCAACAAAGGGGGTGAGGTAAAGGTTGGGCGAGCGACCGAGACGCGTCTGCTCGCGGCGCCAGGCTCGGGCGAACGGATGTCCGTGTACATGCATACACATTATATATATATATATATATATATATATATATATTGTAATGCATGTACAATTAATTGTGATTATAAATAGTAAAAGTAATTGATGACCAATTTATCGTGATATTCGTTTCAAAGCCATTCCAGATTCATACACTGCCCATTGGTAGGTCCAGCCATCAGCTGGTCAGTACGGTGAGTTAGAGAAACAACACGCAACATTATCAGTACACCCGGGCTGTATTGTTGCGCTTTCATGGACGGCAGCCGCTCATCATTGAGGGCTGCCTCCAGGAATTACAGTCGTCTGTTTGATTCACGTGCGAGGATGCAGGTGTTCTCAGTGACGTCATATTTTGTCATGCAGCGGCTGGTGACGTCAGTTGTGTTGTTTCATTGGTGCTGACTGCAGGCGCATGGTCTGCCGTCTAGAGCAGGGTGTTGTGGTGTGTCGAATATAGTACATGTTCCGCAGCAGCCTGAAACCTCCATGGATGCAGTTACGCTTTGTCTGCTCCGTCCTTACAAGGTCGGCCTGTTCGGTAGGGCAGGTTAAGCTGGACCTTGTCGTTTATCCTGATTGGCTTCACATTTCTATTGACTACGTCTGACCATTATTTTCACCGTGCGCTTACCAGCCGACCAAACATTGGGACACCAGAATAGCTCAGGCCGATTCCTCGGAGTTGAAGCAATTGGTGAAGGCCGGAAAATCTCCTTTCTGGAGGGGGATGTCGCATCCCAGCGCCATTTTCACTGACAGTACATCCACTTCCACAATGTTCTTTGTGACCAAAGTAGATGAGAATCATTGGCGGCCTTTTAAAAACTTTGAAGAAGAACGCCAATGGTCTCACGGATGCAGCAAACGCTGTTTTCGACGCTTTACACTTGGAAAACATCATGAATGGATATACACGATGATACCTGTAGGGAACTGTAGGATATGTACGACGGGCAGCCTGATTGGACTTGTCATATTCCAGATACCGATCACACCTTATCCGTTGGCAAGGAGGCTGAACAAGATTTCGACGCCTGACATCAAGTCACGCGCACACTGACGTATACGAACGACTTATCGACGTCAGGTAATCAAAGGAACCCAAATGATCTCTAGCTTCTAAGGATGTTGGGTTAATTTACCAATATTCCGGTTGAAGGCATCATCAAAATAGTGCTCTTCTACGCGCAAGAGAGCCCTGAAGTGGCGAGACCAAGCACACCCGTAACTTCATTAAATAAATGTTTCGCTGGCCCTAAGGTACTTCCGTCTAAAAAATATGGTGTGACCATGTCTTGTCCGCTTCGCTCGCTCCTGAATATATGAGCCACATTGAAGAACAGGCACTGCTAAACATAAACATGCAATCATTCACCTACAAATGCGGTGTCGATGCATTCGTTATATGCACAGAAAGTGAAGAGATACTACCGCCCCTTCGCATGAGTTAGTTTTTGATTCAGTGTTTGAGGTTACTGGCGAAGGTGGCAATATGCCGCACGAGGGTCCCTAGATTAGATATATAATCCCAGTGCACATCATCCTAAATTGACACAGTTATGTGCTTTGTTTATAATATTTCCACCGTACTTCATCGAAGCACCACGCTTCCAGGATAATTAAGCACTCGGAATCGAAGCGCTACATGCATTTTCAGACACCGCGCTGGAGACGAAATATGTATTAGTCAGTATTAGGCATACGTCTCGAGATGCTCGGGCAACTGAACATCCTCCCACATTCTAAAACTGCAAGACCATCCGCCAGAATCAAGCTTGTACTGCAATCAGCTGGAAATGAGAAGCAACAGATCTCCACACTGATCACACCTCTGTGGACCACCGCTGCCATCAATTCGGTAAATGCCTAACCAGATGGAACTGTCGGCCAAATGATTTGTCGCACTGATCACACCAGCACTGATCACACCTCGCACTGATCACACCAGCACTGATCACACCAGCACTGATCACACCAGCACTGATCACACCAGCACTGATCACATCCCGCACTGATCACACCAGCACGGCCTCTGATCACACCAGCACTGATCACATCTCGCACTGATCACACCAGCACTGATCACACCAGCACGGCCTCTGATCACATCAGCACTGATCACATCCCGCACTGATCACACCAGCACGGCCTCTGATCACGCCAGCACGGCCTCGGATCACACCTCGCACTGATCACACCAGCACTGATCACATCTCGCACTGATCACACCAGCACGGCCTCTGGTCACACCAGCACTGATCACACCTCGCACTGATCACACCAGCACTGATCACATCTCGCACTGATCACACCAGCACGGCCTCTGGTCACACCAGCACTGATCACACCAGCACTGATCACACCAGCACGGCCTCTGATCACACCAGCACTGATCACACCAGCACTGATCACACCTCGCACTGATCACACCAGCACGGCCTCTGGTCACACCAGCACTGATCACACCAGCACGGCCTCTGATCACACCAGCTCTGATCACACCTCGCACTGATCACACCAGCACGGCCTCTGGTCACACCAGCACTGATCATACCAGCACTGATCACACCAGCACGGCCTCTGATCACACCAGCACTGATCACACCAGCACGGCCCCTCTCCAGAATGGACTAGAGCATGACGTTTCAGGCCGTCCTGCTGAGCAAACGACTTACCACACTGATCACACTTGTATGGCCTCTCCGGAATGGACTGAAGCGTGACGAGTCAGGGCGCCCTGATGCACAAACGACCTGCCACTCTGATCACACTTGTGTGGCCTCTCGCCGGAATGGAGTCTGTAGTGGATATTAAGATTGCCCTATTGACTGAACAGCTTGCCACAAACGTCACAGCTGAACGGTTTCTCTCCAGAATGGACCACGGCGTGACGCTTCAGATCGCCCTGACCAACAAACGACTTACTACACTGCTCACACTTCCATGGCCTCTCGCCGGAATGAATTATATGATGCTTGGTCAGGTTAGCCTGTTCACAAAACGATTTACCACACTGATCACACTTGTAAGGCCTCTCGCCGGAATGGAGTCTGTAGTGGACTCCTGTTTTGCCAGTTGAAAATCTCAAACTTTCTCGCTTCGTCTAGTGTATTTTTGGTTCCTAGGGGAAGGCAGCCTCTGGACACATACCCATTTGGCTGCGCCTCTGGACACAGACCCACGTAGACATCAAAGACAGCAGCTAGACGTGCGTCGGTACCGCGTCTTTGTTCCAATTCAATCAACATACCTCTGTGATCCAACGGGGTGCATGGGCGATCCAGTAAAAATGTTTCAGCTCTACACACGCCAACGACGTTCGGTTTGTTGAGGTCAGCTGATGCCGCTGACATCTGCTGATGGCAGCGGACGCCACTAATCCTGGGATTTTCCCGGAATGCTCAACGCTCGGCGCCACGCACGGATGGATACCCACCGAGCGGACCGAACCCTTCGCCGCTACCGACCAGCAGGGTGCCGCTTTGTTGTCACCGCGTCAAAATCTGTCCAAAGCCAGTAGTCTGCCGGCAGTTGGATTACTCCTGATAGTCCACCTCCGACATTGAACGGGCTATCCCACCTCCGGCAGTAAAAGGGTTACCTCACCTCCGGCAGTGAAATGGTTAGTCTACCTCCGGCAGTTAAATGGGTTTCCCCACCTCCGGCAGTGAAAGGGATGTTTGTTGGTGTGCGCCTGATTTAGGATTCACCGGACAATTTAGTGAAACACTAGAAGCGGCAAAAGTTGTTGGAACGCTTGGGAGGAGCAACGTGCGGGGGCCGCCAAGACCTGCTGCACACCGGGGCCGGGAAGACAACATGAGGACCTAAAAACATGCTGCAGCTCGCACACAGTCCTTAAAAAAACGTGCCAGGGTACTAAATACACGTCGGAGCCTTCGAAGCGAGCCAGTCCCTCAAAACCACCGTTCGCCCATAAAAAGGTAACTAGCCCGAAAAAGCGCCAGGGCCTGTTAGTTAGTTATTGTGGTTTAGGGGCGAATCGACTGCACAGGTCATATAGCGTCGATGCGCCAGGGCTTGAAAAATTGCGTTGGCGCCCTAAAGAAATGGCCTGATGTCCTCCAAAAACATCAGTAGACGAAAAATCCATCGTCAATCAATCTATCGTCGGCCCAGAAAAAGAACACCGAATCGGTGCCTCCGTTCGGTAATCAAAATATTTACATAATTGTAGAAATAGATTAATATAAATACATTACATAAGTATATAATATAAATATATAATATATATATATATATATATATAGATATATAATATAAATATATAATAATATAAATTTATAATAACATAAATATATAACAATATAAATATATAAGATAAGGATATAATATATAAATATATAATAATATAAATATATAAGATAAGATAAAATATATAAATTCATATGTAATCATATTTAGGCATAAACATGCGGCATATCAAGGTTCAACGGGTTATTCAGATTTATTTCCATCATTAAATGTTGAAGAGAAAGAGGAACAATTTTCGGATTGAATTCAATTAACTTTACCAGCGAAACCCATGGCAAGCTACGTCACCACCATACGTCGATTGGCGTCCTGTGATGACGTCATAATTACACGTTGCATCATATGACGTCATTACCAGACGTCGACCGCCGGTGGTTATTGGTTTAACGACACGCTGACCGTTGCGCGATGTAGCGTCGCCAATCTCTCACGCCGACTGGTCGCGGGCGAAGAGTAGCGACAGGTGAGACTCGAACCTCCAATCTTTATATTGTGAGACGGGCAACCTACCCCTAGACAAGGGCGTCGTCACTGGGGGGGGGCAGAGGGGCAGTCGCCCCCCTGCCGTGAGACTGGGGGGGGGGGTCGACGCCCCCTGAAATTTGAGTAGGCCCCTATTCGGAAATGCACAGGAAAAAGTTAGCATGGAGACCGACCAGACATGACAGGAGGCCTCCAAGATGTGAGAGGAGGCCCCTAATTTGAAGAAGGTGTCACCTAGGAGAGGATAGGAGGACCCATAAATCAAGAGAGTGCCAACAATTGGCACGGAGGCCCCCAGGAATGCAAAGGAAGCCCCCAGGATTGCAAAAGAGGCCCCCAGGATTGCAAAGGAGGACTCCAGGATTGCAAAGGAGGCCCCCAGGAATGCAAAGGAGGCCCCCATGACTGCAAAGGAGGCCTCTAGGATTACAAAGGAGGCCCCAGGATTGCAAAGGAGGCCCCAGGATTGCAAAGGAGGCCCACAGGATTGCAAAGGAGGCCCCCAGGTTTGCGAAGGAGACCACCAGGATTACAAAGGAGGACTCCAGGATTGCAAAAGAGGCCCCATGAATGCAAAGGAGGCCCCCAGGATTGCAAATGAGGCCTCCAGGATTACAAAGCAAAGGAGATGCACTCCATGATTGCAAAGGAGGCCCCAGGATTGCAAAGGAGACCCCAAAGATTGCAAAGGAGGCCTCAGGATTGCAAAGGAGACCCTCAGGATTGCACATAAAGACATAAAGACAAAAGATCAGTGCAACTATGAGCCACAAGGGCCCTTGTTGGCTGCACTTTGTACACTGAACCTGTTGCCCACCAAATCTGTTAATCAACCCTCCCAGGAATACAGAAAAACAAGCCCTATATTCTTATAATGATTGTGTATGCCGTTTTTAAAGATGTTCAGTGTGTTGCTCCTGACAATTGTTCCTGGCAGCTGGTTCCAGTGTTCTACTACCCTGTTGATGAAGAAAGACTGTCTTAACCTTGTTCTGCTGTGATTAACTTTAATTTTGAATTGATGACCCCTAATTGCATCATTTCTGTTAAATTCAAACATTTCCCTGAGATATCCCTGTTCCTGACCATTAACAAAATAAAAAACTTCGATGAGATCTCCTCTCAGCCTTCTATATCTAAATGAAAACATATTCAATTTCTTCAATCTTTCCTCATATGCCAGGTTGCCTATATCATTAACCATTTTTGTTGCCCTCCTTTGTACTCTCACTAAAAGCCAACAATCTTTCTCATAACTAGGGGACCAAGCTTGGACACAGTATTCCAAATGTGGCCTGACATATGCACAGTAAAGCTTCCTAATGACCTATTCACTTTTGTATGACACATTCCTCTGAATCGCCCCAAGCATTCTTAGTGCCTTCTTCCTGGCTTCTTTGATCTGTTCTGATGCCGCTAATTTTGTGTTCAAAATAACACCTAAGTCCTTCTCCTGCTGAGTCACAGATAGTACTTGGTCATCCATCAAGTATGGCGCCTTCATATGCTGCCTACTTACATGCATGACTTTGCACTTATCAAAATTAAACTTCATTTGCCATTTTCGGACCACTTCACAAGCTCGTCTAAGTCGTTCTGCAGCAAAACCTGCTCATTGTGCCCTGTTATTGGCCTAAAGATCTTCAAATCATCCGCAAATTTCAAAACCTTACTGCTTAGGCTACATTCAATGCTATTCACAAATATAATGAACAACAGTGGCCCCAGTACCGACCCTGAGGGACTCCACTAAGATAATTTTGCCATGATGACTTTGTACCATTTAGCATCACTCTCTGCTGTCTATCTGAAAGCCACATCTCAATCCATTTTAGGATGCTACCTGCAATGCCATGGACCTGAAGCTGCATCATTAACCGTTTATGGGGTACCTTGTCAAAGGCCTTACTAAAGTCAAGATATGCTACATCAATCTGATTTCGCTGATCAAATTGTTCTGTAGCAAAATTTATAAGTCCAAGAGATTTGTGAGACACGATCTCCCTTTTCTAAACACATGTTGAGTATCTTGAATCAATCTGTTTCCTTCCAGAAAACTAACTATTCTATCTTTGATAATTGATTCCAGTACCTTGCAGAGTAGGGATGTGAGGCTTAGTGGCATATAATTTGCAACTTTCGCTTTTTCTCCTTTCTTGAAAATAGGAACTACATTTGGCCTTTTCCACTGTGTTGGAAATTCATTTTGTGAAACTGATCTACAAAATATTATACTAAGTGGAATTGCCAGTTCCTTTCAAGCTTCCCGCGATACCCTAGCATACATTCTATCAGGTACTGCTGCCTTGTTTGGCTTTATTTTTCTGATATAATTGAAAACAACATCACTATTAATGAAATCAACATCGTGTATCTGATCACCTGTCACTGAACTGTGGTTCACGGTTGGCAGATTTCTCACATCCTCCACTGTAAACACTGATTTAAACTGCCTGCTCAGCTCCTCAACCATCTAACCATTCTCACTCAGTATAGTCCCATTTACTTCCAGTGGACCAATTGTGCTTGAAACATTACTTAGCTTGTAGAAAATAAAGAACTTTTTACTGTCCCCATTACAGTTCCTAGCCAATTCCAATTCTTTTGCCCGCCATGCTGCTCTGGTTTTCTGCTTCACAGCATCTCTAACTTTTTGATACGACCTAGATTTACGATATTTGAAGCTTCCTTAAATACTCTAAATGCATCTTTCTTAGCCTTAATTGATCTCAAATCTGGTGTAAGCCATGCTGGCTTTCCTACCCTTCTATTGCGCCTTTGCTTTTGGGGGACATGTCCAATCTGAATTTCCCTCAAGTAAGATTTGAACTTTTCCCACGTTTCACAGGCATTTAAATTGAAAATTCTTATTCCCATTTCATGGCACTTAAAGCCTCTCTCATGGAGTCAAAGTCTGCCCTGTTAAAATTTGGAATCTTTGCCAAGTTATCCTTCATTGTCCCTGCTAATTGTACCTTAAATCTCACTACGTTATGGTCACTTCTTCCCAGAGTTTCTCCTACAGTCAAGTCTTGAACTAAATCACTTCAATCTGAGCAGACGCGGTCCAAGAATGAGCCTTGCCTGGTTGGTTCCATTACAAACTGTTGTAAGAACAAGTCCTCTTCAAGGTATTTCCTAAACAGTTTACATGAAACAGCCAGCACCAACATTTTCATATACCAACACTATTCTTTTAGATTAAAGTCACCAACATCCCTTGGTGACTTTAATCTAAAAGAATAAAGTAACCAAGAATAATGCATTTCCTCGGAACGTTTCTGCTGATTTCCTCACAAATCACCTTATCGAGCTCCAGTTGCTGAGAATGTGGCAAATTTCCTGATCGATACAAAGCTCCAATCCTCAGTTTATTGCTGTTGCCTCTTCCCACAGCAACATCAAGCCAGATGGACTCCACAGACACATTTTTTACCCCATCTGCTACTTTCTGAGAACTGTACAAGCTATTCACACATAGCATTACACCACCCCCTTTCACTGCTGGACCCCTATTGCATGAAAACATATTGTATCCCTGGATCTCATAGTCCTGCAAGTTATCCCCGAAATATCCCTCACTGAACCATGCCTCAGTAATGCAAACACAATCTGGTTTCTCCTCAGCAACATAACACTTGAACTCATCAAATTTGGATCGAATTATCTGAGCATTAAGCATCATACACTTAACAAACGTTCCATAACCCTCTTTGGCTTTTTCATGTTGAGTAGCTCTATCATCTCTGGATGAGCTACCACTCTACCCCCTTGATCTACTGCTACCCTTATTTGCTGACTGTGCGGTGTTTGCAAGACTTCTCTCTCTATCAGCTACATCCCCCTATGACCTGCCTAGTTTCCCTGTTTCCTATTGAGAGCCTCCTCATACCTATTGCTGAGCAATTCAACTCCTCTCTTGCTCTGCACAGTAGGCCCCATGATTGCAAAGGAGGCCCAATACGGGAAGGGAGACCTCAGAAAACGAGAGGAGGCCCAAAGACGGAAGAGAAAGCCAGTGGATATGAGATGAGGTTTCGGAGACGCAAAAGCAGTCCCCAAAACGGGTAAGGTTCCACCAAGATAGAAAAGGATGATCAAGGAAAGTGGCAGGAAGCACCTAATTCGGACGAGGATGATACAAGATTGGAAATAATACCCTATGATGAACGAGGAAGCCCCTAAAATAGGAGAGAAGGGCAATTAGATAGGAGGGATGGCAACCAGGCGATAAAAAAATGCTTGAAAACTGGCAAGTAGGTCCCCAGGAAATGACAAGGTAACTGAGATAGGAAAGGTTGCTTGTAATTTGGAAGAGGAGGCACCTGAAAGGGAACAGGAGTCCACCAGGAGATGAGAGGCCACCCTTAAAATTGGCAAAGATAGAATCAAAACGCAGAATAGGAGGCCCCGAAGACGTGAGAGGAGGCCCCTAATTTGAAAAAGAAAGCCTCTGGAAGAGAAAAGGAGGCCCCTGCCGGACTCGAGAGAAGTCCCTCGAAATGGAGTAGGAGGTCTCCAGGGCCGAATGAGGCCCCGACGACCGGAAGGAATTCCCAGGAAGTGAGAGAAGGCCCTTAAGATGGGAGTGGTAGGTAGCAGGTATGGAAGGAGGTGAGGTTTCCAAAATTGAAGATCCCTCAAGACGGGTAAGCTTCGCGAGGACAAAGGAGGAGGCCCCCGAGGCGTGGCAGGAGGCCCCTAGTTTGGCAGAGGATGCCCCTGGAACATGAGAGGAAGCCCCATGCCATGTTAAAGGGGCCCCAGGATGCGGGAGGAGACCCTCCAAAATGGGAGAGGAAGACCATTGAATATGGAGGAGGATAGGACGCGCGAGAAGACGTCCAAAACCGGTAAAGAGGCTCCAGGAAATGAGACAAGACCCCTAAGACGCGATAGGAGGTCTATAATTTGCAAGAAGCCTCTGAAATGGCAGGAATCGTGCCGGGGTACTTTAAAATCACGATATGGGCCTAAAAAGATCCGGCCGGGGCCCCTGAAAATCACGCTGAGCCTAGGGGTACCAAAAATTCACGCCCGGACCATGAAAATCACGCTAGGGGCACGATAGGTCGTACCGTTCCCCAACAGTATCATTGGGACACAAATGAACCTGGGGCAACGAAAAACAATCCGGACATGGATAATTACTCTGGGGCCCCAAAAATGACACCAAAAGCATCCCAAACGTATTGGACACCCACAAAGTGTCGAGGTCGCCAAAACTCGCGCTTGGGATACAAGCAAATGACGTCGGGACACAAAAGATTACATTGGACTAAAAAAAAAGTCGCGTCGCATTCCTTGGAAATCTCACTGGGGACCAAAAAGGTCGCGTCTGGACCCCAAAGGTTGCAGCTGCCCCAAAAATCATTATCAACCGGAATGTCACTCTGCACCCCAAACAATCAAGTCAAAGTCCCCCAAAAACCCGTTGGGCACTGGAAAAAAACGTGTCAGGGCACCGAAAAAAATCGCACCTGGAGACCGAAGGATCGTACCAGGACCCAAAAATATCACATAAGGACCTATAAACAAATTAGTACTCGATGTCCAGAAGTTCACACAGAGACTCGATCGAATCGACCCCAGCACCGGAAAATTAAGAACAGGTCCGAAAAAAAATTACCGGGAGGGCATTTATACTCCGAAAGGTGCCATCGGCGGAAAAAAAAAGTCCTTCGGTGGCCGCAGTGACACATCAAAGGGGCAAATGCCCCCTCCCTCCTCAGAGGGATATGCTCCCAAGAATCGAGCCGAGGGCCCCAAAAGTTGCGCTGGAACCACAAAAATTCGCATCCGTCCACCAGAATTCGCGTAGGGGCTACAAATAAATACGGCGGGCCCCAGAAAATTCGCTCAGAGGCACGAAAATCTGGAACAGGAATCGCCAAGATTACGTTGGGATCACAGCTAAGTACAACGCGCCCCGCAAACCCGAACCGGTCCCACCAAATTTCGCGCTCGGACCCACAATTCCCATCGGTAGTACCACAAATTTGGTCAGGGCATTACAAATTAACGTCGGGGCTGCCAACAATTAGGGTCTAGGGCCCCACATTGGCACCGTGTGACCCCGAAAGTCGCATCGGTATCCGAAAAATAAAGCCGGAGCCCTCCAAAATAAGGAGGGATTAAAAAAAGTCCAGGTGACGACAATGGTTCGGGAGCACCGAACATGTCATCAACTGCCTTGACAAATCGCGTACGGCATCGAAGAACATACCGGAGCTCGAAGAAAATCGAGGTGAGATACAAAAACATGGCGCCAGGGACCCGAAAAACAAGGTCGGGATTTGGAATTTAAAGAACATTCAGAAGAGATACATAAAAATCGAGTTGAGCCCAAATAACTGGCGTTGAGTCCCGGAACCACGCGCCTGTGCGCGATAAGTCACGCTAGAACACAGCAAAATCGCACCGAAGCCCCAAAATCGTACTGGAGCCCCACAAATGTGCGTCAGAAGCCCCAAACATCACAGCGGGACCCTAAGAGCACAACGGGGACAGAAAATGCGACTGGCCCTCCAAAGCGCAGTCTCGCAAAAAGCGACAGGGCCCGACAACATGCGTTGTAGCCATAACTATATATACCGGGAACTCTAAAAAAGGAAAAAAAATACACCGGATGGTCTCAAGGCATACAGGGGGCATACGACCGCACAAGGGCCTGAAAACGAGCAGGGGTTTCGAACATGCGTTGTGCTTCTAACAAAGATGGATTGGAGCCCTAAGACCCATCCGTAGACGAAGAAATACGAAACGGGTCCAAAGAAATAGCAAAGCGTAGGAGGCCCAGCAGAATCCGTAGCATCGCACGAAGTGTGGCGAATGCGCCGAATGCGCAAGATGGGTGTGCACGTGCACTAATGTTGGCGTCGTGGCGACCGGGCACTATGAACTAGAATGTCTGAAATTGGGAAGTTTTACATTTTAAAGTGATTTGTGTAGGTGTAATTTCAGTAGTGCGAGGTGACTTATCAAGGGATACCAAAAGAATACATTCGAACAGGGTGGGGGAGCTAGGGTTGAAATCCGACGAATCAGAAACGAAAGTGGTAGATTAGGCCCCTCCACAGGATAATTCAGTTAATCACTAATTATTTTACTTAAAAAGGTCCCCTTTGACAAAAATAGTGGTCGAAATCGGAAGACTCTATTCAATAGTTGGACCCCCTCCAAATACGTTTGCCCCTCCCCTTAACGAAAATATAGGTGCGTCACTGGGCCCCCAATAATTTTCAGAAACTCACGGCCACGGAGCAAAGCCAACATTGCGAGGGCAAATTCCCCCTCATAAGCATACAAAACAATACCGATGCCCCATATGAAATTGGAGGAATGATGCTTTAAAATGTATTTTCTTCCTACAAAGTTGTCTTCTAGAGCTTCCAATCTTCAATACCTTCTCAACGACATAATTTACAAAACGACACAGCACAGCGATAACCATGGGCGTGACGGCATGGAATTCGAAGGTTTTGCATTATTTATGCATTGTCATTGTTACATTGTTGCATTGCCATTGATGCATTGTTGTTCAATGCTTGTTCTTGCCGTGAATTTATTCGCGGAGGATTTATTATTTTAGCTTCTGTGCCAAGTGCCTTGTAGCCAGCACCAAATGCTATAAAAAAAATCCTTAAGATGACGATCAGAAAACCAATTCAATCCACTTCTCGTGTCACCTTCGCGAAATTGTCGTCCTAGGACTGAGAAATGATCGTTTAAGCTTGTTTATGAGATCAAGCTGGTGGGAATGGCTAACAGTAGTGATGAACCTAGCTATATTCAGTTAAACTTGGTGGACATAGAAGTGGGTTGATCAATGGGAGATATCTTTAAGATATACTAAGCACGAGCCCCATCAGCTCGCTACAATCTAGACGCCAGCGGGAAGATTCCTCTCGTCGATGAAGCATAAAGATATTGGTTTGTTTTGGCACTGACGTATTTATCCACATTTGCTTATACCCTGGTATGGCTCAGTTCGCAGCGAAAAAAAAGATTCTTACTATTGCGTTTTGCGTAAATGATGCACCATACCAAGAAGAAACAAGACATCAATATGAAATCATGTTCACATTCGGGAACCATACTAAGAGCCTAAAAAGCAACAGGAGGCCCTTAACACAGTGGAGGCCCCCTTTCGGGGAGCAGGAGGCCCCCTATCAACATTGCCCCCCCTGGAAGAATTTCGTGGCGACGCCACTGACTGAGTATCCAACTTTTGCTACACAATTCAAAATTATGTGCCAAAAAACAAAATAGCTAGATTTCCCTCCACTGTGGAAGGAAAACTTACAGCATACAATGTTAAGATTCGATGATGATGCATTTTAAACCATTGTCTTTTTAAAAAATGTTAAGCCACAAAACAACAATTGGATTGTCATGCTGATGTTTGTACATGCCACCTATGGCAAAACCACATGCATATGAGCTTAAACAGGAAAACATCCATTCTTAATTTCCAGTCATTGTCAAACTTGCATTGTCCAGTGAACACAATAACAATCATCATTGAGATTGTGGATATGCAAACTATAATTATCTTCAGCAGCCCACCTATCACACCATCAGCTTGATATTTACCTAGGTACCTACCTACATGCCCAGTGACAAAGCATGCATTAAATATTGATATGGGGAAAAACGAGAGCCATGTGTGGGCAAATCTACCAGCTTATGATACCATGACAGAGAAAAGTCAGCAAGAAGCTGCATGGTCACTGCATTATAATTGGTATTCCTAAAAGAATAAAAAAAAGAAAGCTGTGGCTCACATGACTTTTAAGCAAACCTTACAGTCATACAAGACCAATGCTATACAAGAAATAGCCTTCACAAGACCAGTGTCACGTACGCCGCAAAAAACACCATTATTAAACGCCGCAAAAATACCATTATTTTAAAAGGTACACCAAAGTTCGCATTCAAACCTTGATGACGTCACCGGTTTTTATTCGTATATTGCAGAAATTGGAAGCATCAGGCAAGTTTCAATTTCACTGCACATGGGTGGGGGTGTTTTTTTTTAGGCGTACCGGACCACAGAGGTCACTTGCGCCACCTTTGAAGCGAGTACGTTACATGTCTGACTATAAAAGCGGGTGTTTGCGATCAAGGTGCAGGCATGTGGACGTTTACGTAAAGGGAATTTTACGTTATAGTTTGTGTGATATTTTAGGCACTGAAGGCGGGGATAGGATGGGGACATCCCCCTAATGTCTAGATGGCAGGGGCGTCGATTTGTATCCTTTTGTGGTGGCCAGGGCCCCACCAATGTTGATCTTGACCCCCCGAATGTTGATTTGGGCCTCCTCAATAACATATGCTATTGGTATGCCGATAAAAAGGCTGAAGGAAAAAAGAAGGAAAACACCCTGCTAGGTACATAGAAAATGTAGGTGATGTTAACCAGCACATTTTGTACTGAAAAAAACAGATTTGGGTTAGATAGTGGACTGACTCTCCACCTTTTGCTACAAAATTCAAAATGGTGTGCACAAATACCAATTGTCATTGTCAAACTTGCATACAATCCAGTCCCGCGAACAACAATCAGTTATCATTGAGAGTGTGGATGTACAAACAATAATTAACCTCAACAGCCCACTCATCACACTGTCAGCTTGATATTTACGTGGTACCTAGGCACCTAGGTACATGCTACAGAAAGTCTTAGAAGAGCTTGTGAAGTGGTCCAAAAATGGCAGTTGAAATTAAATTTTGATAAGTGCAAAATCATGCATGTATGCAGGGGCGTCGATTTGTATACTTTTGTGGGGGCTATGGAACCCACCAATGTCGATCTTGCCCCACCAATGTTGATTTGGACCCCCCCCCCAATAACCTATGCTATTTTATGCTGATAAGAAAGCTAAAGGGAAAAAATGAAAAACCCCATGCTAAGTAGAACCATTGATGTTAACCAGCACATTTTGTACTGAATAGAAACAGATTTGGATTAGATAGTGGACTGACTCTCCACGCTTTGCTGAAAAACGTAAAATTGTGTGCAAAAACAAACAAAATAGCTGGAATTCCCTCCACTGTGGAAGTACAGCTTACATCTTTCTGGGTTGGTTGGTTAGTTATTTGGGTTTACGGCCGCATTGACTGCGTTGGTCATACCGCGCCCATACAACTTTTCTTGTTCCCACCTTAAAGCACAATAATACCCAAAAGTTTCCGAAAACAATTTACAACCATGTTCACAAAAAATAGTATTTTTTATTCAAAATCAGCTTAGGTTAGGTTAGGCTCGGTTAGGTTTCTTTTTTAAGGCTGAGAATTTTCAAAAAATAAATTAAGTGACATTTTAATTTAGTTTAATTTGTTTTCCTCAAAAGATAGGTTAGGGTAGGCTAAGTTAGGTTTTGTTGCATTAAAAAAAACATTTATGTTTATGCTATGTTACCGAACTCAAAGCCTTTTTGGCATTATTTTGCTCACAACCTGAAAAGTAAGCACAGAAAATAAGTGGGTCCAATCATCTTAGTCACCTTCATAAACATGGTATTCTGCATATTTTTTGTTTTGTTTTAAAGGACAAAAAGAATACCTTAGACCGCAAGGTTACCAAATAATTTGCAATTTTGGGGGGAAACTTTTTTGGATTTTTTTTAAAAGTTTTCCAACTTGAAAAACCTAAACTAACCTAACTTAACCAAACCTAACCCATTTGCTTGCGATATGGAGGCAAATGTGTGTACAAACTTGTCTTGTTACCACCTTAAAGCACAATAATACCGATTTGGCTAGGCTAGGCTAGTTTAGTTGTTTACCTTGGCAAAAATTGTTCAATCATTTTCAAAAATAAAATAAAATCGGAAATTTTCCTTCAAAAGCAGCTAACATTAGGTTCGGGTAAGTTGGGTTCGGTTGTTCAATTTAGAAAAATTTCAGAATATATATTGCTTAATTATTGTTTCTATTTTTTTCTCCAAAGCAGGGGTGTCGATTTGCATCGATAGACACTAGCGCGTATTAAATGTCACAAATTGTGATGGGCGTTCCTCAGAACATCCAAAATCGTAACATCCAAAGAAAAAATTCCAGTTACAGAAATTCCAGCGTCTAAAGTTTAAATTTGAGGTTACAGTGACAAATGTGACGGAGGTAAGGCATTTGCGGTGCAATTGCGCGCAGTGTGTAATCCGGTGGCCAATCTCATGGGACGTCGTACTGATTCGTTTTTTGTACTTCGCACATTCTGATGTATATGCGGATTGGTGTGATTTTAAATAGTGAATAAATAGCTTGCTGATATTTAATTCCCAAAGGAACAGTAGTTGAAGAAGTTGGCAGGTAAGCTTGAAAAAGTCCAGTCCATGCTTTTTTTTCTGATTTGTGCTCAGGGTTTCCATGTTAATATCACAAACTACCACGTTTGTCTTCAAGAAGAGTTGTTTTTAGTTTCCTATTATTAATATTTTCATTCCACTGCTCTTGGTGCCCTTTCTGCCCAGGATTGGGGCACCTAGTGTTGCATTTCCGTCCAGGGGTTGGCACACCTTTTGGTAAATTTACAGCTTAAGGTAATTTCTGATTAATTTTTTTTCCATGCAATGTTTAGGAATGTGATGAACATGATGTTACTGCTCATTTTGGTAAATTTGTGTTTTAAGGTGTTTTATGAATTCGTGGAATGTATCATTTCAATGCAATGTTTATGAATGTGACTGAGATGATGGGACCACTCATTTTCTATACAAATGCCTACATTTCAGGTTGTGAGCAAAATAACACCAACAAAAAGCTTTGAATTGGGTGACATAGGGTAAAGTATTTTTTTTTAATAAAAAAAAATGCAACATAACCTAACCTAACCTAGCTTAACCTCCCTTTGGAGAAAAACAAAACGAAAACATCAAGTTGTAAAAATTTCAAGCAATGTATTTTTTTTTTACAATTAAAAAATGCAACCCAACTTAACTTAATCTAACATAAGCTGCTTTTAAAGAAAAATATATATTTCTTTCAAATTTTGGAACAGTTTTTGCACAAAATGTCGAACTTAAACACTTAAACTAATCTAACATCACCAAACATAGCCCATTTGTTTGCTTTATGGAGGCAAATGTGTAATAACTTGCCTAGTTACCACCTTAAAGCACAATAATTATGGTTAGATTAGGTTGGGTTAGGTTTTTTCATTTCAAAAATTTCAAGAAAATAAATTGCTATATATTTTTCCAATCTTCTTTTGTAGTTGTTTTCTCCAAGGTCAGGTTAGGCTAGGTTACGTTAGGTTATGTTGAATTTGTAATGTATTTCTTTTAATTGCTATGTTACTAACTCCAAACCCATTTTTAATGTTATTTTGCTCACAACCAGCTCACAACCACAAGCATTTGCATAGAAACTGAGTAGTGCCATCAGCTTAGTGACATTCATGAACATTCCCCCGCAGTGGGGTCAGCCTCGTTGCTCGGCTGGCTAGAGAAATGGCGCTCTCTCGGGTTACCACAGCCACAGTCGTCCTTCCATCCATACGCTCCCATTCCAACGCCCATCTCATCTCTACATCCATGTCCTTCACCTGGCCCTGCAACACCAACTTCCCGTACAATGAGTAGGTAGGACAACTTCCCCGGTCCTGCCCACCAGCTCAGTTTTATCGGGGTTGTCGCGTCCCCTCGGCCCGTCCCCCGGGGTTGACGGAGTCCTGGAGGTTGAGGTCCCCCGTCGCACGGTGCTAGTTGTGACGGGGGACCAACACGCCTCTTTGGTCCTAATATCCCGGAGGGGCGTGCGGGTCCGTAGGGCCCCATACGGGCCAAGTGACATGTCGCCTCAGGCCGAAGGTCTGGGCCCTGGCCCAAGGATTGCCGGCCTGGCCGGCAGGGGTCAAGTGGTGGGCGGCGCTGGATCCCGGTCGGGGTGGTGAGTCTCTCTCTCCCGGCCGGGCGAAGGCGCCGCCTGCCCCGTATAGCTCCTCGGGCGCCTGGCGTCCTCCCGTCCGCGGGGCCCAGGCGTCCCCCCGTTGGGCCCCTGTGTGGTGGGGCGCCCGAGGAGCTGAAACACAAACACACTTCATGGCAACTCAAAACACAAAAAGCCTCCCTGGTCCATGTGCTGGTGGCCAGAACACGAACCCCACCATTAATGACCAAATGAACCGATCTGCGAATGGTGGAGCGACAAGGATTCCTTCCCCCCGCATTCTTGTTTTCCAAGCCGC
Source organism: Ashinkailepas kermadecensis (assembly GCA_034440615.1). Lineage (NCBI taxonomy): Eukaryota > Metazoa > Arthropoda > Thecostraca > Neolepadidae > Ashinkailepas > Ashinkailepas kermadecensis. The sequence continues at coordinate 788 of JAOTOM010001968.1, read as the reverse complement.
TGAGGAAACAAGGCAACTGGCCTCTCTCTCTCCATTCCAGCGACGAGATGGCTGTGATCGTTTTGGACATATCCAGAGATGTGAGAAACTTAGAGATGGTGGTTTAGAGGTTGAGTTTGAACGCACGGACGAGGCGACAAGAGCACTGATGGCGAACGAATTTGTGTACTATGCTAGAGACCAGCAAGGGAGAAAGACGCTGACCATACCCATGACTGTAAAAACACACTCAACGAAAAACCACTCGAAGGGAGTAATTAATTGTTTCGATTTAAGAGGTGTTAGTGACGCTGAAATTACTGATGGCCTGGCGGACGATGGAGTAATCCAGGCGAGAAGAATTACTATGAAGAGAGGCCAGGAGGTGCAGCCCACAGACAACATAATCTTGACTTTTAGTTCTATGGAATTACCTGAATCGGTTCGTGTCGGGTACATCATTGTGAAGGTCAGGAGGTTTGTCCCCAGTCCCATGCGGTGCTTTCGATGTCAAAGTATGGCCACACAACCCAATTCTGCCGTAATCGCCCCGCATGTGGAAGATGCGGATCATCGGAGCATGCTACGGATCAGTGCAATGCTGAATCACCTTGGGGTGTAAATTGTGGTGAGGGCCAGCGTGCACATAGCACATTCGTTAGGGCATGCCCTGCATATAGGAAGGAGAGATAAATAATTTCGATTAAGTGTACCCAAAATGTGTCTTTTCGAGAGGCTCGAGATCTGTATGATAGGATCCATCCCAAGGTTACCTATGCAAAGGTGGCCGGCCGCGAAGCTAGAACTAC